>PVHP010054942.1:0-10309 GCA_004024765.1 Zapus hudsonius | reverse complement strand
AAACCCAAAGATGTGAGGTGTTCGGGTTTTTTTTTGAATGTTTGTGATTAAATCAAGCCATGTAGCTGTGGGGATTATTTAGAACACTGCAACAATATCATCACAATTGTGGAAAGCGTTGGTTTGGTTTTGTTACAACGTTACCATCATTATCCAGTTTAGGAGCAATAGAAAATTTGCTCAACTCCTGAGTCCCAAATTTACAGTTCTCATCTTCGATGATTATCATTAGTATCCCTGACAGCAATGCTCTCTCTCTCTACCCCCGCAGGTCACAATGTGATAACATTTGTGATACGGCTTAAGCAGGATCAGGTCTGGACGAGGCACTTTCATGCAAGCTATGAACTCACTTCTAGTTTTCCATCTTATAGCCCCCCCCAAAAAAAGTTTTAGAGTTTCAGAGATGGCTCAGTGGTTAAGGCACTTGCGTGCAAAGCCCAAGGATCAGGGTTCAATTCCCCAGTTCCCACGGAAAGCCTGATGCACAAAGTGGCACATGCATCTGGAGTTTGTTTGGAGTTAGAAGCCTTGGTGTACCCATTCTCTCTCTCCCTCCCTCCTTGGAAACAAATTTTTAAAAATATTTAAAACAAGCCCAGCGTGGTGGTGCATGCCTTTAATCCCAGCACTCGGGAGGCAGAGGTAGGAGGATCACCATGAGTTCAAGGCCACCCTGAGACTACAGAGTGAATTCCAGGTCAGCCTGGACTAGAGCAAGACCCTACATCGAAAAAAAAATATTTAAAACAGAAAAGGTTTGGCGAGGGGAGGTCACTTCACCTTGACCACATGGCAAGGGACAGATGAAATATGTCCCTAAACTGCTGACTTAGACGGCTAAGACTCCGTCCAGGCACGAACAGCTGATCCTCCCTCTAAACTCAAGCAGTTTTCATGCCCTTGTCTTCTGCTGTCGATGTGAACAGATACTTGGGTCGAGTGAATGGTGGATACAGTGACTTGTAGAAGTCATTGCTCGGCAATTCTGTGTCAACAGGCCCCGTGGCTCACTGGATCTCTCCCTTGGTGGCCTCTGAGACCTTCTAGACATGAGTACCTGCTTTCCTGCCTGCCTTCTGCCAGCAGCCAGCCCACCACCCTGCCTCCCTCCTGCCCCATTCCTACACGGGGACCCAGCAAGTCCGAAAGGCCTCTTGTTAAAACTAGTGTTTATTTATTTATCCTAAACAAATCAATTTCCAGTGTAATACATCAAAACAACAATATAAACTGATCCCTCCCCAAGCCTAAACATCAGGGTTATCTACTAACATTTTTTTTTGGGGGGGGGGTTCAAGGTAGGGTCTCACTCTAGCCCAGACTGACCTGGAATTCACTCTGTAGTCTCAGGGTGGCCTTGAACTCATGGTGATCCTCCTACCTCTGCCTCCCGAGTGCTGGGATTAAAGGCGTGCGCCACCGCACCCGGCTTCTACTAACTTTTTAAAAAATTGTATTAACTAGAATCCTGTCATCACAACACTCAAGAGGCTGAAGAAAGAGAATCACCATAAATTTGAGGTCAGCCTGAGCTACATTAATGAGTTCCAGGCTAGTCTGGACCACAGTAACATTTAAATCTATGAAGACAGGTATGCCCCTCGCGATGTGACTCCACACACTGACGATGTCTTCCTGGGTGGCAGGAACATTTTTTTTAATATTTTATTTATTCATTTTCAAGCATAGAGATGAGAGAGAGAGAGAAAAAAAGAGAGAGAGAGAGAGAGAGAAAGAGCACATCAGGGCCACCACCTTGTGGGTCTGGCTTATGTGGGTCCTGGGGAACTGAACCCAGGGCCTTAGGCACTGGAGGCAAGTGCCTTAACCACTGAGCCAACTATCCAGCCCAGGAAAAATTTTTAAACATATTAATTGTACACAATCATGAACTTCATTGTGACCTTGTCACACATGCATGCAATTACTTGGATCGTATTCATTTTCCCCCAGTACCTTCTTTAGTCCCCTCCCCCTCCCTTCCTGCTCCTATAGAGCCCCCACCTTTAGTTTCATGGATTTAAAAAAATCTAGATTTCACATGTAAGGGAAAACATGAGTTTATTTTGCTTAATATGATGATCTCCAGTTCCGTTCATTTTCCTTCAAGCAGTATGGTCTCTTTCCTCTTCTTTTTGCTACGTGTGTGTGTGTGTGTGTGTGTGTGTGTGTGTGTGTGTGTGTGTGTGTGTGTTCCTATGTGTAAGTGCAGGTGCGTACTCATCATGGCACGTGTGCGCCGTGACTCAGGTGTTGATCCTCACCTTCCACCTTGCTTGTGGCTAACCTGTGAGCTTCCAAGGAATTTTCCTGTCTCCACCTCCCATCTCCCCAAAGGTGCACTGGAATTCCAGATGTTCCCACGAAGGTGTCTAGCTTTCCATGGGTTCTGGGAATCTGGGCTCAGATACTCGACTTGCGCAGCAAGGGATTTATCCATGAGCCTCTCCTCAGCTCCTTCTTTATGATGAAGATCCCATTGTCTAATATCTAATCTCTTTTCTTTCTTCTACTTTTCTTTCTTTCATTTTGGAGACACACTCTCCCTATGCAGCCCAGCTGGTCAAGATGTTCCTACCTCAACCTCCCAAGAGCTGGAATTATAGGCTCAAGCCACCATGTCTAGCCCATAATTTCCTTATTCATTCATCCATCCATGAGTATCTAGGCTGATTCCATTGGTTATTGAGAGCATAAATTCTTTTTTAAAAAAAATTACAATAAAAAGTTTTATTTAAAAGTCTACATAATTTTGCTGTTTGAAAATAGCCAAAGTTTTCTAAAACTTGTGTAATCTTTCAATGTTAATGCAGAATTGTCATGAAGGTAAGCTGCATGTTAGACGCTTGTCTTTTTTAAGAACTAAAATAATTGTATTGATGTGAAGCATCTCATTCTTTCAAGTATGAAGATACCTACTCAGCAACCTGCTGAGTAATTTGGTGTCTGTTAATGTAGAGTGGTGGGGGCCAGGTAATCTACGCAAATATCAGTAACGTCATGACATAGAGCAGGGAAATGTATTTTCACCCAAACAAAAATAAAGTTTACACAATTCCCTCTACTATCCTCCTGTGTCTTCCTTCCTCGCCCCCCTCCGATGAACCCCCACCTCTTTCCTTCCTTTCCCTTTCCTACATGGATCTGTTTTTCCCTCCATCACCCACAACAAGTTGTTTGCTGGTATTGTACAGGTAACCACAGACCCTGGGTGACCATGAATGAGCAATCATTTTGTGTCTGGGTGACAGAGTTGCAAAGCACTCCACTCCATCCTTACTGGAGGGCGTCTCATTAAGCGCCCAACACCCAAGCGAGGGGACATGAATTCCTAACCAGCAACACATACCCAAGTGCCTAGAGTGCAGATTCTGGTTCCAGGGCTCTGGGGTGGGGCCTGAGACTTTGCATTTCCCATCATGTCTCCGTATTTCCCAACACCTTACAAGGAAGGCACATTGCTCCCATCTCTAAGTAAGAAATGGGCTGAGAGATGTCAACAGACCAAGGTCCCAGAGTGGTGAGTGACTGAGCTGGGATGTGTGTTTCTGATGGCTCAAAAAAAAAAAAAAAAAAAAAAAAAGGAAGGAAGAGGAAAAGGAAGGGAAGGAGAAGTGAAGAGAAGGAGGAGAAGGGAAAGAGAAGAACCCCCCCCCCCACACACAGAGGTGTGCACGTGTCTAGTGTCAGAGCTCTTTTGAACAGCAAGAACACTTACCAATGACCTGGACTCTGTAGGTGTGAGTGGGAAGGTGCTTGTGGTAGGGAGGCCTGCTCGCAGCCCAAGGCCTTTCCTGATGTTCTCCCCGGGGCTCCCTTGATTGCTTTAACCCTTTTTTCCTCCAGGATCCAGCCTCCTAGGGGACCTCTCAAAGAGACAATCAGATTTATGAAAGGAAGAGTGCAACATGGTGAAGATTAGCAGAGAGGAAGAAGAAACAGGACTTGCGATGTCCGTGAGGAAGGAATGAAGCCTTGGCTTCCCTCGGGGATGAAACTCTCTGCAGCAGCCATGCTGGATGCCTTTTGGGGCTCAGAAACCAAGTTGTGGGGTGGGGGGAGAAGTGAGCAGCAGAAGGACACATCCGGCGCATGCGTATGAGAGAATAGCAACTCATTTGAGCATTGCTGCTTTCTGCGCCTTTGCACATGCACTCTGCTGCCCTCCTCCAGCCTCAACTACAGGACTTCACAAGAGTGCACAGCAGATGCCCTAAGGCCCCCGAAGCAGAGGCTTCTGGGAGCTACTGATGGGAAGTTAGATGAAGAGGTTGGACGTTGGCTAGAAATTGAAGGAAAATGGGATTTCGAGAGAATGGTGATCCAGTAGGAAGCAGGGACCACAGCCCCAGGCAAGCGACCCAGGGCATTCTCAGAATGTGCAGCAACTGGGGACAGACAGAGCAGAGACATCTCAGTGGACGACCTGCCAAAGAGAGGCTTGAGTACCCTGGGTCCTTGGCAAGCCACCCAAGGAGTGTGACTCCAGAGAGGTGACAAGCAGGCCACCTATAGTCAGGAAAAGTGGCCTTGGGCCTTGGCTCCCCCCACATCAAAGGTGCCACATGGTAAAGGCGGCACCTGTTTGAACCTTACAGACTTTCAGTAGGCACCTGAACATAGTATTTCTCATAAATAAATAAAATTCTTTCTACAGACCCTAGTTTAAAGTAATGCACATGCGCAAGCACACACACACACACACACACACACACACACACACACACACACACACACACACACTTTTTAAAAACCAAGTGAAGGGAAGCTGGAAGATAGCTCAGTCAGTAAAGGGCTTGTCTCCAAGCGTGAGGATCTGAGTTCAAACCCCCAAACTGAGCTTGGGGATGTTCATGTAATCTCAATGCTTTGAAAGCAGGGCGGGATGACCCCTGGGGTTCCCTGGGAGCCAGTTGAGTCTATCTAGTTGGAGAGCTCCAGGCCAATGAGAGAGAGATGGACAGAGCTGCTGGCCATAGTAGTCCATCCTCGCCTTTAGTCCCAGCACTTGGGAGGCTGAGGTAGGAATATTGCCATGAGTTCCAGGTCAGCCCGGGGGGGGGGGGGGACTATAGGCAGAGACACATTTAAGCTTAGTTTATTTTTCATGGTTCTTTGTTTTGACTTACTTCTGTAGTTTGTACGCTGTGTTTCTAACTTCTGATCCGCCCACAAAGAGATGCCCATAGTTCTTCAGTTCTTTGGGTTGAAGTTTCACAGAGTTCCTGTGTACTTAGGGTTCCTGCTAACTTTTTATATTCTCTAAACTTTCTTGAGCTTGTAGCTAAAAGAAATTACATTTTTAATAATGATATTATTATTACCAAAACAAGATGGCGTTCCTGATATTTAATGTTTACCTCTGGTCTGTATACACGCACACACACACACACACACACACACACACACACACACACACACAAACACACACACATGGTGCCAAGGAGGGTGGGGTGAGGGTAGCAGGCACCTGCTGAGCTGTGACTCCCAAGTCATTTACAGTTTGGTGAGTCATATCCTGGTCCAAGAGCTGGCCAAAGGGATGTTTGGGTCACCTGCTCCTGCCTTGCCCATCCTGAGGGAGGAGCTGTGAGAGAAGACAGAATAAGGAATTTTCTTGATGTTGTTTTGGAAGGTTTTTTTTTTAATTGTTTTGCTTTGCTTTATTTAGAGTCAGGGTTTTTCAGTCTGTCAGGCTGGCCTAGAAATCACTATGTAGCCCAGGCTGGCCTCAAAGTCACAGTAATCATCCTGCCTCAGCCTCCCAAGTGCTGAGCCATTATATCCTGTCTCTAGAGCCTTTTATAAAAGGAGCTTTTCATGAGTAGGCTGACCACACCTCCTACTGGGAGAGAACAGCAAACTAAGAAAGGAGCACTTGTGCAATGGAGGAGCCTGGGCCTGGGGGAGACAATCAACAGCTTTCAAATTTGGCCAAATTTTCCACTTAGTGAGGGGGAGCCCTTGTCTGGAACTTGGGATTCAGGGTGATAGGCACTGGATCCTGTACTCTTGGGCTCCCAAGACAAGATGCACTATGGGAGCCATTGACAGGGAGGCTACTAAAAATAGAATCTAGGTAATCCAGAATTGTGTGTATTTGTTAACCTACACTGACCTCACTCTCCGATGGAGATTGTGTTTATATTTTTCAGGATGCAGCGAGAGAGCTGGGGCCCATCTAACCCTACCAACCGACCGTAGGCCGATAGCTGAGATCCTGGCAAGAGAGGAGCCACCACAGTCATATCGTGGAGGATCCAAATGGAATCCCGCAGAGAATGACGGGATGAACAAGGGACCCAAAACCACAGCCATTCAAATATTGTTGAATATTTGAGAAGAGAAACTAGTTCTGCTGGACAAGGGAAATAAGGATGTGGCAGAGTGAGTGGCATAAGCCTGGAAGAGCTGCCTTCTACCCAAGGAAGAGCCAATATCGAGACCACAGACCTCACCCACCACGACTCAAGGAACTGAGCAGAAGAAGCGGCGGAAAGATTGTGAGAGCCGTGGTGGGGGAGACTATCCAGAGGCATGGCACCCCTCAGTAACAACACACTTGGGCCAGGAGAACCAGGCTGAGTACTAGGCTATCCATGGTCCCCTGCCACAAGGACTGATCCAGACGACCCACGGAGGAGACTATCCAGCTGATTGGGGATGGGGAGGGGGGCATCAGGGAATTGGGGATAACAACTCATTGTTTGCCCACTAAATAATGTAACTCATTATGGACAATAAAAAAATAAATAAATAAAAGGAGCTTTTCCAGTGACAATCATGACCCTAGGACTTTTCTGGGGCCTTTCGTGACACCAGAGACCAAAGAACAAAGTCCAAACAGGAATAAAGAGACCAAGACGCCAGGACAGCTCCAGGGAACCTGCCCTGGCTCCCAGCTGAGTCTTTCAGAAAGAGGAACAGGGCTGGGACCAGTGGTCATCAAAGCATATACCAGGAGTCCAAGTGCAGGAAACCATTTGCCATTTAGCTAAGATTAGCCACACCGCACAAGGCCTCTCAGACCAATGAGCCCAGAGAGGCCTGGGCCTCGGAGGTGAGTCCTAGGCCTGCATTCCTGATTGCTGAAACTTGAGGCCCAAAGGCCTCCTGGGTGATCGGTCTGTGGCTGCTCTTGCCAGGGTGCTTTCAAAGATGGCTCCTGGCCTCCAGGCTCAGGGGACTTTGTGCCTTAAGGAGTCATTATTCATAAGCAGTCAGAGTCTGCTTGGAAAACAAGCATTTCCTGTACAGCCATCCAAGTGGGACACTTTTGCATAATTACAGTATTTATCATTGCAACAACACTGTCACTTAGGTATTTTTAATCCTTTTTCTACAAATGAAGACATTAAGGCTCAGAGAATATGTTCCAAGTTTCAGAGCTTATAAATCGCAGTGCGAGGATTCAATCCCTTGTGCTTCTCCCAGGAGAAACAGCATAGTGGTCACCAGCCAATGCTACTCAAAATGGCTTGCCTTGGGCTGGAGAGATGGCTCAGCAGTTAAGCAAGGCACTTACCTGGAAATCAGAATGACTAGGATTTAATTCGCCAGTACCCACATAAAGCCAGAAGCATAAAGTGGTGCATGCATCTGGAGTTTGTTTATAGTAGCTGGATACCCTGGTGTGTCCATTCTCTCTCTCTCTCTCTCTCTCTCTCTCTCTCTCTCTTTCTCTCTCTGTCTCTCTGCCTGCAAATAAATAGATAAAAAACATTTTTTCTAAATGGCTTGCTTTTATTGTGCACCTACTGTGTGCCTGATTAATAGGCTCTAATAGATGATCTTTGTTTTGGAAGGATGTTGGCTCTTTGAAACAGGGATTCATGTGGCCCAGGCTGGCCACTTGCTACATAGTAGGCATGACCTTGAACTCCTGATCCTTCTCCCTCCACCTCCCAAGCACTGGGATTATAGGCTTGGACCACCACTCCTAGCTAGAAGTTTTACTAATCCTATAACTATTATCTAGTTCCTAGAATACTAAACCACCTGAGCCTAGATGCTCAGGATCACACAACTGGTAGATGGTGGAACCATGAACTTGGACTCCAGAGCATGTAACTGTGTTTTTTCTTCATCTTCTTCTTTTGGCGTGCATGTGTTAGTAGAGTATGTGTGGTGTGGTGTATAATATAATATGTGTAGTCTGTGCCCGTGTCTGTGCACGTGTGTGTACATGATGTGTGTCCTGTGTGCAAGCAGGCAGAGGGCCAGACAACTTCAGGTCCTCATTTTGCTCATCTGCCGAGTTTCATAAGGCAAATCTCTTATTCAATCCAAAGCTGGGGTTTTCAATATTTTTTGTTTTTCAATCAGCAAGCAGTTCTCTGATCCTTACCCATTCCCTACCACCCCAGACAGAATTGGGATGGCCATCACACTGTGGCAGTTTAGGAAAGCTCCATAGGCCCCTCCCCTTGAGTGGGAGGTGTCTCTAGCCAGAGCTTAAACCTAGATGCAAAAACTGATTGGTTAGGTATAGACCAATCAGCTGTCTCTCTGACTTACCTGGTGGAAGTTTTAAAAAGTTTTCCTAGAACTAAGGGCAGTCTCTTCCACATGGCATCCTAGAAGGAGGTCTTTCATTTTCCAGGTAAGGCTCCTCACCCCAGTCCTTAGGCTGGAGTGAGGGGGACTCAGGATCTCCCCACATGAGCTTTTTTTCATAATGGGAGCTCTCTATTATTTTTTTTCTGCCTATTTAATTAAACAGCATAAATTTTGACCAAAACCTCTGCCACATATTCTCCCCACACTGGTGGCTGGAGAACCCTGTAACTCCCCATGTTCCCTTAATAAAGTCTCCCACTATACCTTAATAGCTGGTTGTCTATGATTTTAATTCTTTAACTTTGTAGACAAGAATTCGGGTACTCCTTAAATTTGGGGGTGCATTGGAATTTTTGCTGGGCATTATCTGAATTCTAATCCTCAGCTAACCTGATACAACACCTATCTGTTTATGTGGCTCCTGGGGAATCTAATTCCCTCATGCTTACCCAGAATGCATTATTAACCACTGAGTCATCACCCCAGCCCTGTTTTAAATTTTGAAGTTAACCTACTGAGTAAGGGCATTGCCATCCACAAAGGTTATCCCTACTCTGTTCTAAACTCTTTCCTCTTCCCTACTGCTCCCCCAAGGTTTTTCCTGTCCCCCAACGCCATACACCATATTCACACCCAACCTGTTTTCTGTCTTTCCCGTCTTGATCATTGACAGGAAATAAACATGAAACAAATATACTTGTCCCAGGGCCTTTCCATCATCAGCAAACTTCTATCCAGTTGTTTATCAGATTATTTTTACATACTGTTAATCATAAAACAGGAAGCCTTATTTAAACTAACCTGTGATGATTCTATGTAAGAGAATTAGGTTTCATCAACATGGTGATTACTTTCACCCATTTACTCGCTAAATCTAACCTGCAAACATGTGAGCCTAAAATAAGTGGAAACTTTTATGACCGGCCACGTGGTTTTCACTTCTAAACAAACCCACAGGAAAGGACACTCATTACCAATATATTTGTTAATTGTAAATTGCCATCATTAAAGCCAACAGAGCTTAAAGTGTTTGGAGTTGAGAGTTTGGGGAGGGGGGAGGGGGGCTGGAGGAGGGGGGACATTCTTCAAGAGTGGGGAAGGAGCCTCCATCTAATCCAAGTACAAAGTTCCTAACCATTAACAACTCGTGGATACACTAGCGAGAACAGCACTAATTTATATTATTTTTCAACTGACCATCATGAAATGTTCAGGAGAGGGTAAATAAACGGACTCACCCATCACTGGCTCAGACCCCCAATGTGGCCAATGGGAGGTGCTTTCTTTAGTCTCTGTGATCCTTGGGTGAAGTTCCTGATGGCCCCAGCTCTCCTGGGTCTCCTATGAGCTGCGTGGCATAAAAAGACATTGTCTGACGCCCCAAACAGAGCTGCCAGCCCGGCCACGTTTACTCTTCTGCACACTGTAAATATCCCTTTTCCTTTTGAGACATTTCATTTTGAAGTGCCTGGAGCCAGGCAGCCTTCCGGTGCCAAAGACCCAACGTGCTAGAGGCTTCCATCTCCTGCTGAAACAAGTGTGGTCATGGTTTGGTTTTAAAAGGCCTTTGGCTCTTACATTAAGAAGTCCTCCAAGCCTAGAACGGAATTGCCAAATGGCACAGAACTGGGACTGTCGAATGCTGCCGGTGGCACCACCGTTTACTCTGGGGTTCACTGTGCCCATGAAAGGAGACCCACCAGCTCTGAGCAGGCCCAGAAATGTAGGAACCTCTCCTCTCCTCCCC
>PVHP010054941.1:0-10300 GCA_004024765.1 Zapus hudsonius | reverse complement strand
ACCAGAGTCAGGCAACATATTGTATTCTAGCTTCACATTTTAAAAAAGCAGATTATGGAACTGGAGATATGTCTCAGCAGTTATAGGCACTTGCTTACAAATGCTTCCTGCCAGGTTCAATTCCCGCAACCACCCATGTAAAGCAGCAGCAAGATACACACACACACACACACACACACACACACACACACACACACACACACGCACACACACATACACACACTTGTGTGAAAGAGCAAATTTATTAATTAACTAACTAATTAAGCAGCATAGCTGTGTGAATTACTTTGTGTTTAAATGGTGAAGGAAAATTTTATGTGTTATAAAAGCACTCTGAATGTTAAATTAGTTTGAAGCACTAAGAGATTGCTAAGTGGTTAGTGTACTTGTCTGCAAAGCCTAATGACCAGGGTTCAATTCCTCAGTACCTACATAAAGCCAGATGCAAAAAAGAGGTGCATTCATCTGGAGTTTGTTTGCAGCAGCCAGAGACCCTTGTATGTCCCCTCTTTTTCTCTCTCTCTCTCCTTGGAAATAAATAATAAATAAAATGTTTAAATAATTTTGTAGAATATGAGGAAAGATATCATCTAGTGACTTTTGTTTAAAATTACTACTGAATCTTCCTAGCTTTGGAAGCAATGCACTTTCCCATGTAGAGATGACTATCAACAGTCCTTCAATATGACAGTGAGAGTTTTTCTACAGTTATTTGTGGTTGAAGGACTAATCCAATCAGGGAACTCTTTATGAGTCTTGCAACATTCAGTACGAGCAAATTTCTGGAAGGTAGATTAGAAGTGTCACTGTTTCAAGCCACTTCCATGATTTCATTGCACGTCTAGTTCATGCACATTCTAATTGTCTTCCCCTTACTAGTATGTCTCCTTTCATAGCATCCGATTTCAAGTACCTGTTATGATTAATAGATCCCTGCAACTCTATAAAGTTTTCCTTTATTCTTTCTGGAGAAGAACTGTCACTTTTAACTCATTATACATTGTGGTAGTTTAAATAGATGTCCCCCAATAGATTCAAGAGTTTATTAAAGCTTGTAATTTTTCTCAGCCTTCTGGCTGAAGGGCATGTCAACTTGGCCTGGCCTAATAGTCTCCATCCCTAAGGTGTTCCTGGGGTGGATATAAAATTCCAGCTATACATATGCAAAGAGCAGTAGGAGCTCATGTCTGGAGTTCCTGGGTTTTTTGTTTGTTTGGTTTTTGTTTTTTTGTTTTTAGTAGAAGTGTGCTTTGAGGTGT
Source organism: Zapus hudsonius (assembly GCA_004024765.1). NCBI lineage: Eukaryota > Metazoa > Chordata > Mammalia > Rodentia > Dipodidae > Zapus > Zapus hudsonius. The sequence goes on along the minus strand of PVHP010054941.1, from coordinate 9,041 downwards.
TGATGATGGGTTTCTCTCTCTGTTTGGATCTGTGAAAGGGGGCCAACCTCTTTTGTCATTCTGAAACTTCCCCTGTATCTGTTACTTTAATAAATATTTTCCTCCCAAAATTGTGCCTGGTTTGGAGATTCATCCCAGTGGTATGTGACTGACTGCAACACCCATACTCATCTGGATTTGACAGAATAATTAGTTATTGAGAAAGCTTTTCTTTAATTGTGACTATGTGATAGCAGTAAGATAAAATGACATAATGAGATTTGCAGAAAAAAATGGATGGACTTGAAAGAGATCATGCTCAGTGAACTCACATAAGCATGGAAAGACAAACACCACATGTTCTCCCTCATCTATGGTTCCTAACCTGGAACAGCTTGAGTTATAAGCATACATGATAAGCAACTCAGGACAGATAAGAGGGAGGGAAATATTTGGGAGAAGTGTGGGGATGGAGGGGAGAGATAGAAGAAGATACACATAAAACTAAATCCAAAATAAATTGGTACCATAGTGAGAGGGGTTAAGAGGAAGACGCCCTCACAGGTAGAGAGGGATGGCTTCAGACAGAGGACATCATGTCATGCTACTCTCCCAGGCCACAGCTGACAACTCCCCGTAGCAGGGAAATCTTTAAAAATCCGAACTTAAACTTGGGAGGGACTTTTGACTTTTTCCTTCTATCCAGACTGTTGGCAGGGAAGTGCTTGGAACTCGGTGGTGTCATCTTTTTCCCCCTCTCTGATCTCTTTGAGATCAGATCTCTTTGAGATCAGATCTCTTCGAGATCAGAGGGGGGGAGGGAAGGTGTTGTGTCCCAGCCTGGCTGTATATCTGTGAGCTAAGTTTTAGAATATGCACCCGGATGAGAGCCCAGAGCATGATAGCTTATGCCTTTTGTTCCTAGCACACCTGTGCCCCCCAGGAGACATGGGGGATGGCTGACAGCCCTAAATTCTGTTTATAAGTGCTAATAGTTTTTACTCCTGCTGGCTGAGTTTCCGTGGTTTTGTTCCTGCCTTCTGAGCCCCCTTGTGATACAATGCAGCCTTGGATTGTATATAAGTTTGGATACTGAAATAAAGTTTTGAGATCTGCTCGGACACTTCTCCTAGCCACGAGTGTGAGTCTCTGGCTGTACGTGTTCACCTTTTTCCATGAAGCCTGTCTCCTGCTGGCCGGTGAGACAGGATTGCAGGGAGCCAGAAATCCATGACTGACTCTCTGGGGACCCAACAGAAGGGAAATTTTCTCTAACATGTGTGTTATTTTGTTTCTTCACTCTTGGGGGGTGATTTATGTACTTTGTGAATGTTTTATGATGTCATGAAACACATGGTGATTGATCTGCCTTTCCATCCCACTTTTCCTTTTCCCAATTAAATATTTCAGAATAAATGTATGTTAAAAGGATTTACTTCTGTCCCTGTGTATAATTCTTTTTTTTTCATCAGAGAACACGAACTCGGAGGGGGGGGAATTCCAAAAATTCTCTCTGTGTCATTTATATCAGTTACCATTTACCATATCAATAGAAGCCTTACTTGTGGCTAACAGACTAAAAGATATAACCCTACAAAGGAATATGAGGGCATTGTCTTGTCTGAAGGGATAGGTTGGGATAAAGCCTAACCCTATGTCTTAGTCAGCCACATGCCACTGGGATGAATCTTCAAACCAGGCACAGTTTTTGGGAGGAAAGGATTTATTTGTAGTTATAGATACAGGGGAAGTTCAAGAATGCAAAAGAGGCTGTTCCCCTTTCACAGGTCCAAGCAGAGAGAGAAACCCATCACCAACACCATACAGACAGAACAGCAAACAGGCAGGAGCCAAGAAGAGAATTTTTTTCCCCTTTATATAGCCTTAGGGTTGGGTCTTATAACCTTATCCCAGACTTAATGCCTTCCTGAGTTTCTGGAATTTCCTTCCTGCACTGCCCACACAGGAAAGGATGTTTAGTTCTAGCTTCTTTGAACTTCTTTACATCCTGCTCCCTATTGAGAGGCTGCCTTCCTATAAACATCCTGAGAGACCTACCCAAGATAATTACAAAGATCAAGTTGACAACAAAACCTAATCATCATACCCTAAAACATTGGGTTATGGCTTTTAACTCCCAAATTGTAGTCTCTTACAAACTATTTCTTAAAGTTTTCTGCATCCTTAAAAGAAAATTTAGACTTCCACTACTGAGGACAAGATGAAGTTCTTTTAGATTCAAAAAAGACCATGTTAGGTACTTATTACAAAGACAATAGACAGATATATAGATAGATGATGATGATAGATGATACATAAATGATAGATGGATGGATAGATACGTAATATCAGACTGCCAATGGACAAAGGTGGATTATCATTCTTGAAAAACTGTAGAAATGGATGTTTATCGCTTTTGTATTCCTCTTCAGTGTCAAAGAAGTGCAGTCCCTGCATTCAACAATGACTTATCTTAATTTTCAGTATCCTAAATATGCTATAGCTGCATACAAATTTTGTTAACAACGTTTTTTAATGCATACCTTAGTAAATATATATCCACCCTAACCCAGAGATTCCATTCCAAACTGGGTAATTGTCACTAAATTCCCATTTGTCTTTAGGGTCAGAAAGAGTAAGGGTGCATATGAGATGTGTCAGATAGTTCTTTCTTTTAACTCTACCACATACTAGCATACTGGCTCTAAGTCACTGAGTCATTAATTCATATTCCCTGGACCTCAGAGTGCTATATAGTGAGTATGTCCATGCCTGGAAGGAGAGGCATGGGGTTTTATACTATGTAAGGGACTACCTCTATGTTCAGTGCACAGTAAGCCAATAAATCAGAGCTTCTAGTTGTTATACCTAGTTGTGTCCTTGTGTTTGTGTTTGGCATAACCAGAATTTTCTGTTAATATTGATGCCATCGTCCAGCCTTAATAAGTGTTTATAAGCTGTCCTATCTCTACTCTGTATTGAAAGCTTGGATTTATGACTGCGGCAAACCAGGAAATTAATTTCAGATCAAATTTTGCAGTCTTAGTCTTCCTTTCTACAGGTATCTAAATGATTTTCTACATCGATGTTCATACAGCACATATGAGGAAATGATCTGGTGTCTATCTCCAAAATTGTTGCCAGATCTCAGTGCTCACCGCTAATATTAAGACTTCGCTCAGGCTCATTTCTTCAAGTTTCTGAATTCTTTGAACTTCGTCCAAGATGGAAACACATATCAACCTTTCTCGTTCTCCTTTCAAAATGAAATTTCCTTTCAGCCTTCTTGTCTGCCCAAAGCAGGAAACAAATCTCCCACTCCCCAGCACTTCTCTCTGTGTTTTCACAAACTTCAGAGACACTGTCTGCTGTTTAGAATCACATTAGCTTATTATGAAGACTCTGGCTGTACTTCATTAGCAGGGTAACTGTGAAATTATGAAACATTTTGGTGAAAATTACAAGATATTTAGATTTGTTTCTTCCTGCAAAATATGCGAAGTCCTTCAGGGAAAATACAGCCAGATGGTGTTGGAGACATTTATTGTTTTCCTATGTATTTGTAAACCAATGCTATCAATGAAAAGCTTTTGAATGATCTTTAGAAATCTAGTATCAAATTACTATAGGAACAGATACCATACAGAAATTCTGATAATCCATTTTTATCACACCAGTGTATTTCATTCTTGTCTCTATTCTCATGTTCTGAAGAGGCTTCAGAATTGATTCAAACTTGAATGTTGAAATTCTCCAGAGAAAACAAAAGCTGCAGCCTCTGCTCCTACCCCCACCACCAGGTATGATTTTCAAGACTCAGGTAGGCTTCATAGGTAACACTTAACAAAATATTGTTAGTCTTCTTTATATCTAGAACAAAATTGTTTGGGCTAACCCAGAAAACCTTAGGTAGCACATATAGACCCAAAGTATTCACATCTTATTTATGAGTGCAAAGCTATTATTGGCATTCTTCATGGGTTTTCTCTGGAGAAGGGCAGTGATATTTAGGAGTTCACAGGTGCTACCCTGAGGACTTCACTGGAGCAAGTGATAGCCTGTGAGAAACTGTGTGTGTGAAGAAATTAGACCTAGTTTCCAGGTGCTTTGGCTGTAAGGCAAACAATTATTTGCTAGTCAGAAAAGTCAGAGTTCAAATATGATTCTCATGCAAATCAGAGGCAATTTTGAAAGTATAAATCATTTATAGCCCTGCTTTAATTGACTTAATTTTTTCCCTTCTACTTTGCCTAATGTTTTCTCTCTCTGTTACCATAATAGCTTCCCATCACAACCTATTTTTCATTTTTCAATCTTGTTTACAGAAAAGCAGAGAAAATGTCCAAATAAAGTATTTGATTACCAAAAAAAACCCTCTGTTTCTGAGGAGTATTAGTGAAAATAAGACACGTCTTAGAGCATACCTTTGAAAATATACTGTTAATAAGCAAAGCAATCTTAGTGGAAGACAATTCATTGTGTTTTGACATTCAGATTCTTTTTCTCTGGTTGAAGATGAGCACAAATGTGAAGAGCAACATTCTCTTTTGGTGAAAAAGGTTAAGCTAATGACAGATTATTTTTCTGACTTTTACAAATATACGTAGCCATTTACCCCAATCAGTTCATGAGAACTGGAGCTACATATTGAATCCCTCATTCCTTTTCTTTCTTCTTTGCTGCATTCTCCTCATTGACTCTTTGCCACATCAAGACTGATAAACAGACACATTACAGAAACATCTACAGGCTTATTAAGTGCTATATTGAATATGATAATGCTCAGTGCCACGGACAATATTTATGTGTTCTTCAAATGGTTGTCCATGAGAAAGGAGCTATGGCAAGCCCAACCCCATATCATTTATAGACTATCCATATGGGAAGCTTCAGAAAAATCATTCAGATTATGTATCAAACATTTAAGGATTTTAGAAGGAATTTTCTGTTTAGCAACTTTCTACGCAATGTAGGAAATAATTCACAAATAGTTCTCTGGGTATTTATTCACTTTGAATAGCAAAAGTTAAGTTTAATAAAATTAATTCTAGGAATATGATACTGGGAACCTCACCCTTTCATTTGTTTGTATATGCCTTGCTTTTGAATTTGAAATATTTAATTCATTTAAAACCATTGCTTGGTATTAAAATTTTTAAACTTGCAAAATATCCTCCTCAATTTCCCATTTTGTCATTAAGTAGCCCATAACTTAAAAAAAAAAGAAATCTTGCTGAATCATGATATATTAGTCCAATAGATTGGGGAAGAAGAATTATCTTTTCCCAGATCCAGAACACCTCCACAAAACTACTTTCCTTTGTTCTGTACAAGGAACACAGTCATCTGAAGATATCATCAGTCATCATCCTTTTCTTCTCATCTGTATTAGAGGCATAGTGCATATTTCTTATAGCAAACAGTTGTTTTCTCTTTGTTTCTCCACTGATACAAATCCATCTGTATAATTTTTTTTAATATTTATTATCCATAATGAGTTACAGTATTTAGTGGGCAAACCATGCGTTGTTATCCCGAATTCCCACTTTCCCCCCTCCCCATCCCTGATCAGTTGTATATCCTCCTTCGTGGGCTGTCTGTATTAGTCCTTGTGGCAAATTTTTTTACCTCAAAATCAGTGTAAGAAAACCAATTTCTAAACAATATCCATAAAGGGCTACAAATTAAAACTTTGTTCCTGGCAAGTAGATATTGGTTAAGAAAGTCTGCACTTAAAAACCTAGAAACCCAAAGACGCTTCTTCAACACTCAGTCATGATGCCCCCGAAAAACTTCCCCACTCTGGTATTAGGAAGAAGCTAAAGTGGTAGAATTTTGGAGCTTAGGTATATCCAGGTTATTTTAGTTGGTCGATTTATCATCTCAGAAAGAGTCTACTTCAAAAATACAATTATTGATCTGTGAATTTGATCTGACTGTGAACTAATGTAGAACATTATTTTATGCACTTATGTGTTCATTCATTCCTTTCTTCATGTATTTCCCACACTGGGGATTTGTGAGTAGAATTACTCAAACTCTTCTTAGCTGAATTATTTCATACAATTTACATAGGTTTTTATTCTTTTTTATGATCTTCAAATAATGATGCCTGCTTCAAGAGATGTGTTAATTCACTGAATTAGTTAATACTGATTTAAGACAAAGCCCCATGTGCAAGATATGCTTCATATGTGAGCCTTTTTCTTTAGCCTTTAGAGACCATCTTTTGTTGATTAAAGACTTGTAAATCAATGGTTTTCAATTGCTGTTGAGATTTAACTTCAAGTTTCCTAATTTATGTTGATAAAGTTTTTCTAGATCACATCTAAGGCCCCAAATTATCATGTCCCAAATTTCCCTTTGTTCTCTGTCAAATCCACTCTTCTGACTCACTGTCCCATCACCTCATTCTTTTTCATTACATTTTATCTTAGGAGTAGGAAAATGTGCAAGTCAGTATATATTTCAAAAGACAATTTTTGAAAAGGTCTAGAGAAGACCTTTTGAAATTTCATGTCTGCTTCCTTTATTTAAAGAAAGATAAAGATCATATACATAAATGATGCAATGACTAGTCCATTTTTAATTAAAATAACATTTTAAAACTCAATCTACAAGCAACACATACCAGATGAAATACTAGGTCATAGGATACTGAAGGAAGTCAGTGCAGTACCTTTATTTTTCTTTTCTGTCCTTTGCTTTAACTATATTTCAGTTTTATTTATTCAGTCATTGCTGATAAAATAAATTAACATTTTGTATAAATAAATATTTATAAGTCTATTCGTATATACCTATAAAATGAGAAGTTATTTATCAGAAATATTGAGAATTTACAGTAATAAAAATATAAAAGAGTGTAAAAATCTACACATTCGAGTACAGGTTCTACAAATTTATTTTGCCCCAAACCACCACCAAACAGTTTGTAATAATGTGTGAGCAGTTGTAGCTATCTGGAAAGCCACTTCTAGCCAGAAGCACAAAGAGATTAGGAACACAAAGAAAAAAAATTGAGAGGTTGGTTTTCCATGGTTACCTGTGCAATATGAATATCTATGCTATGTGTCTTTGAAGAATTTTATGTTATGCTCTGCAAAACTACTGGGTTGGTCCCTTTATTATCTATTAGAATATCCACATACTTTTGGGTAATAAATGGGACTTCTGATTTCTTCAGAAGAAACTTCATTAAAACATGCAATCATTATAACATAGAGAAGTGAGAGCACATCACCCTATAAATATGTCTTATTTTCTGCTATTGTGACTTGATAGGAAGTTATTCTAAGTAGCTGTACTATTCCCTGAGCATAATGTTTACTAAAATCATAGTCCAGAAATCAGCATCCAAACACAATTTTACTCTGATCCAAGTTTGAAATCAATGACAGAGAATAAAGGGAAAGACCTGCTTTTTAGCATTATATAGATATTGACAAGCATATGGTGAAAGAAGGGAAGTGACAGGTCACAGAATGACTACCATCAAACTAATTCCAATCCTTTTCTTCAACTTCTTACCTCATAGGACCTGCTACTGTGTCAGCAGCTCCTCACTCTGCTGAGCCTGCCCTCTAGGAATAATACTTCCATGGACATCGATAAAGGAACACCACAGAGAGAATGCAGGCCAGTTGTGATACACAATACAAAGCTGCCTAAGTCATAAGTGTGTCTGTGTTTCAGCTTGGGTCTTATCTCATTTGAAATTGAAATATGTTTGCAACGCTTGAATGTGGGAAGATTAATTATCACCTCTGTTTCAAAATAAGCAGCAGTAGAAAGCCATCACATGAGAATGTGGAAGTGACATTGTCGACAGCTAACAAGAGAGGTTTTCAGCTGGAAAAGGGTGCAAACAGAAGCAAATGCATTCGTATTTCTAATCCGAAGCCAAGCAAAATGTAGATTTGATACTGGCTCAGCTGTCTCAAAAAACCAAGGCTCCTTTTGGTTAAGGTGCTATACACACAGAATTCCACCTGTCACTCATACCAGGTTTCCACGTTTCTAACAAGTAGCAGAAACCTTCTCATTATTGAAACATATCACCTAATCAAAAGCAGCCTATGAATGGAAGGGTTTATTTCCAGCTTACAGTTTTGACAGGAAATCTCATCATGGCAGGGAAAGCATAGGAGGAGCAGGAAGCTGGCTCATAGCACCAAATATCAGCAGGGAGGAAGCAGCAAGAGTGAACTAGCTAGCATGGTCAAGGGAGCCTAGCCTATGAAACCCCAAGGCCTGCCTACAATGCCACAAGTTCTCCAGCAAGAAAGGCTGCACTTCCCAAAGGCTCTACCAGCTGGGGACTAGTTATAAGGCTGAATCACAAGCACTTGAGGATATGTATGTGGGGGACATTTTAGATTCAAGCCCTTACATGAGGTCAGACTAGGCCTTGCCACTCCCCCTGTGCCTCACTCAAATTAGAGGACACAGACTGGCTTTATAGCCTTAGCCAAAGAAATTAACATTTCCAAGTGTTAGTTTCCCCAACTAGAAAACAGACAGTAAGTGCATGCTGAAAAGTAGATTGGGTCCAAATGGGTAGGTATTCACGTAGACAATAGCATCTACAATGTGGTAAGAGCTCAATCACTTTTATCTAGTGCTATTTTGAAGCCACACTACTCTGTTCAGGAGAGTAAGGCAAAAATCCCTCTTCCTGTCTGAATGCAGTTCTATTTTGAGGAGTGCAGTTTAGTTTATCCTCCTTCTTAAACCTCAGTGAGTCTAAGTGATAATGTCGGTGCTTCATTCCCCAGAAGGTCACTTCTTTGTAGCTGTTTTAAATGTCATGCCGGGACTTCTACAGTTACATATCAGGCCTTTAAGAAAGGCATGTTGGGCCATTTGAGCTCTGGCATTATGCCTTCTGTTTATAAGAATTTAGTCTGTCTGATGCCTCTACCACTCATTAGATAAGGTGAAAACAGTGTAAATTCACATCACTTGGACCCCTGTGTCTCTTTCAATATCTGCTACACACTGACATAAAGTACCACCTTTGGAGGTGAGCCTGCCCCGTGGTTAATCATCCCCATACATGC
>PVHP010054940.1:0-10298 GCA_004024765.1 Zapus hudsonius | reverse complement strand
TAAGCATCAGGGAAATGCAAATCAAAACCACAATGAGATACCATCTTACCCCTGTCAGAATGGCAATCATAAAGAAAACCAACAACAATCGTTGCTGGCGAGGATGCGGGAAAAAGGAACCCTCATTCACTGCTGGTGGGATTGCAAACTTGTTCAACCGCTATGGAAAGCAGTGTGGAGACTTCTAGACAGAATGGACCTAGAACTTCCAATGGACCCAGCTATCCCTCTACTAGGCATCTACCCGCAGGATGCCACATCTCGATGCAGAAAATTTTGTACAACTATATTTATAGCAGCTCAATTCATAATAGCCAAGAACTGGAATCAACCCAAATGCCCATCTATGGAGGAATGGACAGCGAAACTGTGGTATATTTATACGATGGAGCTCTACTCAGCTGAAAGGAAAAATGACATATTGAAATTTAGAAAAAAATGGTCTGACTTTGAGCAGATCTTACTAAGCGAACACTCAAAAGAACAGAGAATCGAATGCCGCATATTCTCCTTCATATGCGGTCCTTAACCAGGATAACCGTAAACTCTACACAGACTAGTAGAAAGAAGTGAGAGGTTATGATGAGGGGTAATGGGATGGCGGGAGGGGAATGGCTTAAGCATGAGGGTAAATGATATTAGGTTCCAAAACATATAATCCTCACAACATACTGTAACCTATTGAGAAAGTAGTGGGAGTCGACTGGCAAGAGGGTCCATGAGTGTTAGGGGAGAGAGTCTAAGCCTGTGAACAATTAGATCAGTCTGACAACCCCTGGCTCCAACCACCGGTTCCTTGCATCAGTGAGATGTTGACCAAAGTGACTCATGAGATTTCAACAACAAGACAGAATTCTGTCAAAGCCCTTGAGTGCCCTCCCCAGACCTGAGGCAAAAACTTGTTGCTGAAGAAACCACAGAATGCTATAGACCAGCATCGAGCAACACTTTGAGATCCGGAACGGTGTCCAGCTCCCAGAAGGCAGTAAGTGTAGTGCTGGAAGGCACTGCAAAGTCTGCCAGGAGAAACTGATCAACAAAAGCTGGAGTAAACAGAGACCACTGACATGAAACACAATCTGCAGCCATGAGTAGGCTGACCACACCTCCTAATGGGAGAGAACAGCGAACCAAGAAAGGAGCACTTGTGTAATGGGGAAGCCTGGGTTTGGGGGAGACAATCATCAACTTTCAAAATAGGCCAAATTTTCCACTCAGTGTGGGGGAGCCCTTGTCTGGAACTTGGGTTGCAGGGCAATAGGCACCAGATCCCGTACTCTTGGGCTCCCAAGACAAGGTACAATATGGGAGCGATTGACAGGGAGTCTACTAAAAATTGAATCTAGGTAATCCAGAATGGTATATATTTGATAACCTACACTGATCTCACTCTCCGATGGAGATTATGTTTGTTTTTCAGGATGCAATAAGAGAGCTGGGGCCCATCCAAGCCTACCAACCAACTGTACGCTGATAGCTGAGATCCTGGCAAGAGAGGAGCCACCACAGTCATATTGTAGAGGAGCCATATGGAACCCCACAGAGAATGATGGGATGAACCTTTGGGACCCACAGCCACAGACATTCAATCAACACAGGACAAGCCAGTGAGACAGAAACCAATGATTTTTGACACAAAGACCCCTAAGCTCACAACAATAAAGCACCCTTAATACTCATCCACCACGACTCAGGGAACTGAGCAGAAGAGGGGGCGGAAAGATTATGACAGTCATGGCGGGGGAGAATATCAGAGGCATGGCACCCTTCAGTATCAACTCTGCAGAGAATGATGGGATGAAAAGCGGGCCCACAGCCACAGCCATTCAATCAATACAGGATAAGCCAGTGAGACAGAAACCACAAAGACCCCTAAACTCACAACCTTAAAGCAGCCTTAATATTCATCCACCACGACTCAGGGAACTGTGCGGAAGAGCGGGCAGAAAGATTGTGAGAGCCGTGGATAGTCTCTATCCAGAGGCATCGCACCCCTCAGTAACAACATACTAGGGCCAGGAGAACCTGGCTGAATACTAGGCTATCCATGGTCCTCTGTCACAAAGACTAATCCAGACGACCCACAGAGGAGGATATCCAGCTGGTTGGGGAAGGGGGAGGGGGAGAATCAGAGAATTGGGGATAACAACTCATTGTTTGCCCATTAAATAATGTAACTCATTATGGACAATAAAAATTTAAAAAAAAGCAGGGTTTAGGCTTTGCAGGCAAGTGCCTCAACTTCTGAGCCATCTCTCCAGCCCCCTTTCCTTTTCTTTATCTTTCTCAACCACCCTTCTCTTGCTTCATCCTTCCCTGATGCCTTTACTTCTTTTTTTTTAATTAAGAACTTTATATTATGAACATATTGCAAATTTGTCATAAACCTTTTGGGTTATACTCTTATGCCCCCTCGCCTCTACCCCCATTCCACCGAGGTCCCACCTCAGTGGGATAATCAGTATTCACTGTGGGATTGTGAATGCACCAGTCAGTCTGTGTGGTAGGGAACAATGCCTCAGAATATACCTTTGCACCCTGTGGCTCTTATGCTCTTTCCAGGCCCTCTTCTATAATGTTCTCTAAGACTTGGAGGGCTTTTTAGTTTCCTTTTGTGTTGAGATCTCAGCAGTCTCTAATTTTATACTTTGAAGAGATTTGAGTCTCCTCAGTATCTACCACCATCTCCTTGGAGGAGGTTCTCTGGCTAGCTGTAATGTTTCCTGGGCCCTGGCAGATGTGATATGGATGACTTGTCTTGTGCTAAGCAATCGTATTTCTTCACTTATGGTACTGATGGATCTCCCTGGTATTCACTGTCATCTGTAAAAAGATTCTCTAGCCAAGAATAAGAACAATATGGATCAAAAGGGATAAGCATAGACATTTAGAAGACTTTTGAATGGTCATAACCTCTCCTTTTAGGTAAAGAACAGTGGAAGCTTCCCTCTAGGGTCTGTGACTGTCCAAGCCATAGGCTTCTGAATTAGTTCTCAATACCAGTATGAATTTCCTCCCATCCAGCAAGCCTCATATCCAATCAGAAAGCAGTTGATTACTCCCATTGCCTTTGTGCCACTATTTCACTGCTATGCACATCTTGACTGTTTGGTTGTTTTTGTACCTAGCAGACTACACTGCTTGTTCATGCTGTTGATGGCCATTATCCCCCACCAGCTTGCAAAGCATATTCCAGTACTATGAGAGTTAGCCAGCAGGGAGCCTGCTTCCCTCTCAGTTCCAGCATGATCTTTGAGTTTCCCATGACCACAGCATGTGGTGTCTTCAGCATTGGATCTGGTGGGTAACCAAGTGCTTTGACAATGGCATGCATTGTGTGAGGGGCCTCATGGGCCTCCCTGACCCACAGTTCACAATGGTGGAGGGTAATCTAATTCTGACACTGGGATTTACCAACAACAGCCTATAGTTTTAGGGTAAAGCTTTCATCACCCCCTAAAGAGTACTTCTGCTCAGTATCTCTCTCTCTCTCTTTCTCTCTCTCTCTCTCTCTCTCTCTCTCTGTCTCATAGAGTTATATATTTTAAATAGCTGACAAAGAGGAAGGTTTCTATGGTACTGATGTGTGCCATCATTAGTTTTGTGTATCTCCTCCCTTATCCAAGTTCTCCCAGACCCTTCCACCCACTGTATTCTGTCCTTCCACTTGCCAGTCAAATCTCCCCTCTCTCATCCCTCTCTGCTTCACTCTTCTCTAAGCCTCATTCTTGATTCATTACTGATGCTTACTACAGTAGCCCAAGAAATTAGACAAACACTCAACCACTGGGATCTCATGAAACTGAAAAGTCATTGTTCAGACAAGCAATCAACAGTCAATGGGGCCCACAAAATGTGAGAAAACTTTACCCACTATATCTCCAACAGAGTTCTAATATTTAGAATATATAAAGAATTCAAAAATCTAAGCAATAAAAAGCACAAACAACCCAATCAAAAAGGGGGTAGAGAAGTAAACAGAGAATTCTCAAAGGAAGAAATACAAAGGGTCAATATACACTTAAAGATATGTTCAACTTCTTTAATTATCAGAGAAATGCAAATCAAAACAACTTGGAGATTTCCTCTTACTCCAGTCAAGATGGCGTTCATCAAAAAGTCAAATGAAAAAAAAGTCATAGGACAGCCTAGTGTGGTGGCCCACACCTGTAATCCTAGCACTCGGTAGGCAGAGGTAGGAGGATTGCTGTAAATTTGAGGCCATCCTGGGACTACAGTGTGAGTTCCAGGTCAACCTGGGCTGGAGTGAAACCCTACACACACGCACACACACACACACACACACACACACACACACACACACACACACAAAATCAAATGACAACAAATGCTGGTGAGATTCAGGAAGGAAGAACTCCCAATGCTGGTGGGAGTGCAAACTTGTACAACCACTGTGGAAATCAGTATGAAGACTCCTGGAGAAGATGTAAATAGATCTACCGTTTGACCCAGCTATACCACTCCTGGGCATATACCCTAAAGACTCCACTCTTTACTACAAAGATATTTGCTGAGCCATGTTTGTTGCTGCTCTATTCACAATTACCTAGGAATTGAAATAACCCAGATATTCGTCAACTGATGAACGGATGATGAAAATGTGGCACATATACACAGTGGAATTCTACTTAGCAGTAAGAAAAATGGAATAGTGGAATTTGCAGGAAAATGGATGGAGATGGAAAAAAATCATTCTAAGCAAGGTCAGACAGGCACCGAAAAACAAACTCACATGTACTTCCTAACTGGAATTAATTGGAGATGATTGTAAACGGTAGTAAGCAACAGGAATGTGTGCATAAAACTGGAATGAGACAGGAGGAAGAAGAAATAGGGAAGGAGGAGAGGAGGAAATACTTAACATGTGTGGTGGTTTGAATGTATGGCCCTTTAGACTCAGGAGTTTTGTTAAAATCAAGTGTGCAGTTTTAGCCCCTAGCAGACAGATGCCTGCTATGAGGGGTGAGGATCTGAATTCCAGCCCAAAGGTATGCAGAGAGCTTGGGCTCTGGGGTACTGCTTGCTAATTTTTTGGTGTTTGCTGGCTGCTGGTGGTTTTCCCTTTGCTTTGATCTGTGAAAGGAAGCCAGTTTCTTCTGCCACTGATGGGACTCCCCCCTGGACCTTTAAGCTTGAAATAAGTCCCTTCTTCCCATAAACTGTGTCTGGTTGGATACTTATCCCAGCATTGTGGAGCTGTTTATAACAATAGGCTAGATGATGGAGAGAATGTAGAGGGTAGAAGGGTCTTGGTAGGGAGTAGGGAGGATGGGGAGGCGAATTACACAAAATTGAAGACAACATGAATCAGTTACATAGAAACCCTTCTCTGGATAGCATTCTACAAGATTTAACCACCAATAAATTGGGAGGGTAGATGGTCCAGACAGAAGTACCCTGTAGAAGGTGGAAAAAGCTTAACCCTAAAACCAGGTTAATGCCAGGCCCAGAAGTGGGTTACCCCCACAGTGAGCTGTTGTCCAGGGAGATCCATGAGGTTCTCAAAACAATGCAGGCCATTGTACTTATGTTTTCAAAGCAAGTGCCTTATCTACTGAAATATCTTCCTGACCCTGAGAATATTCTTTAACATAGATACTGATATTATCATGTCCATTTTATAGATGAAAAGAATGAGCCACAGACAAACTGAATGAGCTTGTCTGAGATAAGCCTATAAGCCAAAAAGCTGGAAATCAAGCCAGGGAGGTCTGTACCCATAACCATCATGCTGCCACCCACAAAGGAAGACACAGACACCAAGGACTTCTGGATATAGGGCATACTCCTGAAATCTCAAGTGAGTCATTGCCCATAGCTATGTAATTTCCTAGCCCCAGGTGCCCGTGCTTGGGGAAGAACACGAGCTGCCACTTCAACTGTTTCTCAGTCTGTGCCATTGGCTCTGATCGCTTTCTTGCTGCCACAGGAAAGCAACAAAGCCAATGAGGAAAGTATGAAAAAGAAAGCATCTCTAAAGAGATCTGAAACTATCTTTTAAAAATATTTTTATTTATTTATTTGCAAGAAGATATGGGGAGGAGAGAGAGAGAATGGGGTACACCATGGCCTCTTATCACTGCAAATGAACTCCAGATGCATATGCCATCTTGTCTGCTTTATGTGAGTACTAGGGAATAGAACCTGGGTCGTTGGGCTTTTCTAGCTAGAACCTTAACTGCTATGTCATCCACCAAGCCCTGAAATCACCTTTGAAAGTATGTAGAAGGAAAAAATGTTTACAAAACAATGAGTACTGTCTCCAGAACTTTCTGAACCCTTTGGCAATACCAGGCACTTGACATCTCAAAGATACTCTTTAATCTCTGAGGTGGTAAAGACAACGTCATGGCCATCAGTGACTATGTTAATAATGAAGGACTAGTTTGGCTATTGGCCAGCTAAAACATCTTTCTTCCCTGGGAAATATTATCTAGATTCCATCATTCCTGGTTGTAAATTATCTATTTCTAAATTTTTGTTACTCAGCTGACAGAGTCTGGTGGACAATTATTTTTACAGAGGCAAAACTTGACAGTGATTTAATATTACAAACTTCATTGTGCCTACTCTGATTAAGTTTGTTATTTGAAAATAAAATGGTTTGAGGAAAGTACATCCATTGTGTACAGAAAAAAAAACTATAATGAAATTTCATTGGCTTGCATACAGTCCTAGGAAAGGTTCAGCACTCACTTTTCTTTGGTCTCAAAAATTAAAGTTGTATTAATGCCTAGTTTTCCTTTTCCCCATTTTCTTTTCATCTATTGTATCCTTCCATCCGCCTCATCACTCATTCCTACCTGTTATCTCTTTTTTCACCTCCGATACTTTAGACGTCTCAATTCCTATCAGAATTAAATTGGGAACATGTATCATGCTTTCAACTTTTACCATGAATATACAGCAGGAAATGGCAAACTACAGCTGGCCATATTCAATCCCTTGGCTGTTCCTATAAATAATGTCTGGTTGGAGCAAGGCCAAACTTCTTTGTTTATATATTGTCTACAGCTACTTTCATGGCAGAGTTGAGTAGCAGTGATTGAGAGAAGATGGCCCTCAAAGAAAAAAAAAACATTTACTATCTGGTCCTTTATAGTAAATAAATATAACAGCAGGTATAGTGGCATATGCCTGTAATCCCAGCATTTAGGAGGCTGAGGCAGGAGGATTGCTGTGAGTTTAAGAGTAACCAGTCTAAAAAAAAGAAAGTAAGACAAATAGACATAAAGAAATGTGCTGAGCAAAGTGTGGGCTGAAGAACTCTGCAGCCACAGTTCTAGGAACTTATCTCTCAAGCCCACATCACAATTTTGCCACCTTGTAACCCTGGTACACCACTTGCCATCTCTCTGCTCCAATTCTCTCTTTTGCGAAATTAATCCTTCCAAAAGTCATTTTGCCCCTATTTCAGAATGTCATAGTGATCAAGTATAACATAAAAATAAGAATATATATGGGGAAACACATTGAAACACTCTTAACTTTAGATTTCCGAAGGTGTTCCTATGGATACCATCATGAAAATTACCTCAGTGAAAAATATATCTTCCATTTTGCAACTTGTGGTATCTGAATTGCAGTATTTATTTTTATCTGTACACTCACCTTTGCACATTCTCTCTCCAGAAAAGAGGCATATGGACAGCTTTAAATCCCCCTGCAGAGGGAATTGGCGGAGTCTACTTATGGAACTCCTGGGCTCAGCACCAACATGAGATCCCAAAGCAAGCTGCCAAAGGATAATGGTGGCCAGGGATGCTTTCAATTTATTCTTTGGCTGCAGTTGTCTCAAGATGTTCCCAGAGTTCTACTTTATGGCTGTGGCTTCCACCCTGTTTGCTATACCTTCCATTTATAGGCATGGTTTTGTTATCTGAGCTGTTTGAAGACAATATAATTTATTCTTACTGTGGTCTGGCAAGATACTCCCCTTAGGAATGCACAGATATGGTCCTGAAAGCCTGTGTGTAGAATGTGCATGTGTGTGGGATCCTTCTTCAGCATAAAATTGGGCAATAAATGCCCTCTAGAGATGTCACAAAATGGCAGTAAACAAGAGAGTGTCATCATCAAGTCTTTTGGAGGAAATAAGATTAGCCCAGGTGGGGCCCTTTCTTGTGTTCCTATTGGACTGGAGGGATGGAAAGCTTCAGTTTAACATGGTACTATCACTTAGAAGAGGCCTAGCTTTAACCTATGATAAAACATAATCCTCGTCAGCTAAGCAAATCTTGGAAATTTTGCTATAGAGGAAAGAAATGAGGAATGACCAAAGTAAGGAATGTGAGAAAGGAAGGCATAACACATTCCTTCCTTGAGACTGTCACAAGGACACAGTTGTCCCAAGGAAAGGAAAGTCCTGAGATGGTCTCTTCTCCACACCTAGCAGGAATGCATAAACACTGGCTTCAAAGCTTCATAAGATCTTGCTGCTGAAGGCACACACATCACCTAAGAGTACATTAAGAATTGCAGAGGGCTAGAGAGATAGATAAGCAGACAAAGCCTTGATGGCCTGAGTTCAGTTCCCCAGTACCCACATAAAACCAGATGCAAAAAATGGCATAAGGTCTGGGGTTAATTTGCAGTGGCAAGTAGGCCTGATGATGCCCCCCCTCTCTCTTTCTCTCTCTCTGCTTGCTAATAAGGAAATTATTTTTTTAAATATGTAGAACACCAGCACCACTCAGACCTGCTGAATTTTGACAGGATCTCCAGGTGATTCATATACAGATTAATGTTCAAAATTGCTTCCCTCGAACAAGCACAGTATTAAAAAAAAAGTTGCAGTTATTTATCTTATTTATTTATTTTTTAATTGATATCTTTATTGTCCAAAATTAGATCCTTGTATTAGCAAAGATTATGTTGGTATCCCCATTTCCCTCCTCCCTGTTCCCAATCCACTGGGTATCCTCCTCAGTGGGCATACTGGATCAATCCATGGGGTAGGGGTTATGGATAGTACAAGAGGCAGCCAGGTTCCCCCCACTTATTGTGTTGTCACTGAGGGGGGCAATGTCTCTGGATATTCTCTCCCACCATGGCTCTTACACTATTCTGTCTCACTGCTAATCTTGTCCTTCTATACTTTCCTCTTTGAGGCTTACATTGGGGCCCTGCAAATAACCTGCACCCTTTCTAGCTCAAGATAGACACACATCCCTTCTCCATGGGTCTGTGTTCTACTCTACAAGCCTCTCCTCCTTGCTTAGCACCATCCCAATACCTGCTCTCAGAAGCCTTAGTCTCAGCAAAATGGGGATCATCCTCTAAGTTTAGATTCTGGTATTTGCAGTGTCCTCCTTTACTCCCTTGGCCTCAGAGGTAGAAGCTGTTAAGAGCAGTTGTAACCTCTATGACATTTTAAGTTCTCACATTTTGATTACCTAGTTAACAACTTATACTTCATCAACATTGCATTCATATGGAAAACTTACTGTTCAAATAACTTGTAGAGCTTATTTTCTCTAATTGGATCTTAAGGTAACCAATGCAGAGATAGTTCCCATGGGCCATTCTGATAACTTTCTACTTCACCCTTCTCACCACAAGGAAAGCTTGAAAAGAACACCACACTGTACAGCCCTCAAGGAAAGGCCTTTCTCCCCCAGAGGATGTGCCAACTCTGCTTAAAGGTCAGAACTATAGCTTCAGAAGTAGAGCAGAGACAGAAACTCAAGAAAGCGGCCTATATGAGAGCCAGAACCTTCAGAAGACCTGTAAGTTTTCACCATTGAACTTCTTCGTCCAGCATTTAATCACATTCTGAGAGGAGGAGCCCAGCATCCCGCAGAAAGTCTAGCTCTCCTATGGTACTAGGGGTCATCTCCCACAGCAGCAGGCCTTTCATATAAGGAGCTAAAACAAAGAGACTGTATAGAGCTGATGTTGGTGGATGTCGTAGTCAGCCACACACCGCTGGGATGAATCTCCAAAGCACGCACGATTATGGGGAGGAAAATATTTATTGAGCAGACCCAGGAGAAGAAGTTAAGGGGGAAAAGGCTGGCCCCTTTTCACAGATCCAAGCAGAGACAGACAGAAGCCCAGCACCAGCACCACAAGCAAGCACACTGTAACACACTGATTCACAAAATGCAGAACTCCAGGTCAGGGTTCAGGCTCTCCTTTTGCATATCTATCCTTAGTATTTTACATCCAAATTAGAAAGGGTCAGTCCCCAGGAGGCTAGGCCAAAGTGGTACTTCCTCTAGCCAGAAGCCTGGAGACAATTAATAATTTTAATAAATCCTTAATTCTTTTGGGGG
>PVHP010054939.1:0-10299 GCA_004024765.1 Zapus hudsonius | reverse complement strand
TTGGAACCAGGGGTTGTCAGGCTGGTCTAATTAATCACAGGCTTAAACTCTGTCCCCTACTACTCATGGTCCCTCTTGCCAGGCTACGCTCACTACTTTCTCAATAGGTTACAGTATGCTCATAAGGATTTTATGTTTTTGAACCTAATATGGTTTACCCTCATGTTTAAGCCATTCCCCTCCCCCCATCCCTTACCCCACATATGTAAAATATTTTTAAAAATAAATAAAACCCCAAAATTTTCACACTGCTATAGGTGAAATGTTTAACAATGGCTCTAAATTTAACACAAGCATAAGCTATTAAGAGTTGGGAGGAATTAGTGGATACATAGCTTAATAGCTTCAATTTATGTATGAGAAAATTAAACATAGTATAGGTTGTGGTAATATAACTAATATTCAAAATCATTTATTTGCTCGTAGCCCAGTTCTCTTAAGTACCTATAGATTATATTCACACTTTGAATATATTATTTCAATATCGACTGTGTGTCAGACTCTATTCTGCCTGCTAGAAATATGTCAATAAACAATGAAGTCAAAGTTTCTGTCTTTGTGGAATTTTCCTTAATGTGAATTTTCGTATGAATATATAATATTTTAACATACTAAATTTAGTTTCAGATTTACTTCAATTCTTAGCTTGCAATGTCATCTCCTTCCTTATGACTCATCAGTTTTCATGCTCTTCCTTTTTGTCTCTCCCCCCATGAAATAATGCTTCACATTAACTTAAAATGATCTCTGGAGATGAAGCAAGGTGGATTAAAAAAGAAGAAAAACACACAACCTCATTCTATTGAAGCCATATTTATGGATCCTTGAGAGACAAATTTTAATGTACTTTATGGTGCAAATTTCCCTTTGTTCCCCCAAATTCTAAAGGTGGCTTACAAAAACATGTGGAATAAGAAGTGCAAAGAGGGAAGAAAGGGAAAATAAGGACAAGGGAAATGGAACAAAAATCATGTTGAATCCTGTTGAAATCTGAGTTGGGATAACATACAATATGCAAGTCTTAATGTCAGGTTATCTTAGAAGATTTGTCCCATACTTGGTCTGAATTTTCCATCCAAATACTAACCAGACCCGACACTACTTAGCTTCCAAAATCAGACGAGATCGGGCATGTTTGGGGTGGTATGGCCGTGGACTTGGTCTGTACTTTCTAGTGGCAAATATTAAGATAGAAATGATACATGTTACATGGTTGATGTGCATCACAAGATAAAATAAGTCAATTTTAAGGAGAGTTGTTCTTTTATCATAACTGAAATTTATATCATTTTAAAATTTTTATTTTATTTATTTATTTTCAAGCAGAGAGAGAGAGGGGAGAGAGAGAGAGAGAGAGAGAGAGAGAGAGAGAGAGAGAGAGAGAGAGAGAGAGAGAGAGAGAGAGAACTAGGGCCACCACCTTGTGGGTCTGGCTTATGTGGGTACTGGGGAATTGAACCAAGGGCCTTAGGCACTGGAGGCAAGTGCTTTAACCGCTGAGCCATCTCTCCAGTCCCTATATCATTTTAAAACAAATGGTTGTATAAGGTATACAACATCTTTAATAATACGTTTACAGTATAACTTCTAGTAAAAGAATGTATCTTTAACCATAGTAGTGATTGGCATCCCAACTTCCCAACAGCTTCAATTTTAGGAAATCCCACACATGAAGTAGGGAGAACATGGATCAAAAAAAAAAATCACTGAAAAAAAAACACCAAACATTTGTGTGGTAAATGAACGGACCTGTGGTTTATTCAACCACAGACATTTCCCATTCAGAGAGGATCAGTGTTATCCTATGTACAGTGGAGCCAGCCAATGAAATCCAAAACCAAATCAATTTCTGCATAAGAACTGTTAGTGGGGAATGACCAGGAGGTGCTGCTGGGGATTTCAATTGTAGCATCATCAGAAAGGAAAGAAAATAATTAAGAGGCAATGTATGTACAGTGATATACATAGCTTCATTTATCTAGAAAATTCCTAGGGATTGCCTAAAATTGGGGAGCAAGTGAAGAGAAACTTCACCCCAAACTCATGGAATGTATAGTTCAGTAATAGAAAACATCAGTGGGGCAGACACATCTCTCTTACTTTTTAAAATTTTCATTTCATTTCATTTATTTATTTATTTATTTTTGGCTGGCACAGCTAACCCTTTCCTAGCTTCCTGTGCAGTTCCATGTGTCCATGAGCTCAATCCTACACAGTGGACTCTGAATGCAAATGATGGCTATAGGTTTAAGACATGGCTTTTAACACCTCCCACAAATGGCCCCTCGTGAACTGTGCACATCTTATCATGCAGAGCGACTAGGAAGTCAGGGGTTTGAGGCTGGCAGAGTTGCTGGCAAACTTGGTTCTTCAACGAGGTTGTGGAACATCACCTAGTCACTAGCTTAGCTCCTGACCAGGAGATTCTGTAAGGATAAGAGATCATGTCTGCATGTCTCTTGATGTCCAGTAGAGCCATTGCAAAGGATTTGTATGTGTTCTTCTTGGTTACATTTTTGAAAGATTCATATTGAACACATTCCTTGGTGTCTTCATCTCTAAAGTGGGTATAATAATAATTTCACAGCATGTCAATGAGTCATCTTGTTTTTTTTAATATCTATGATAAATAAGTATATACATTGTATGAGCAAATCATGCGAATGTGTCCCCGTTTCCCTTCTCTCTGTCCTCTACCCACTGGGGTCCTTCCTTGGTGCCCATACTGGATCTGTCCATAGGTTAGGGGGTATGAACTGCACCCGAGGTAGCCAGTTTTTCTTTCTTTTTCTTTCTTCTCTCTTTGTGTATTGTGGCTGAGTCAGCTTGTTTTGTGTCCATTCTGTTTCAAGACTGTCTGACAACACAGTAAAGCCTCTCTCATATTCAGTACCTGGGATTTTACTTTATGACATACTATAAATGTAAACACCATGTCAGGCCCAATGACAGATGATGTCATTTGGGGAGAGGAGGGGGCATAGCCACCAAACAGGAGGCTAAAGAACATATTTTCTCAGACAAAAATCAGACACCATGAGAAGAAGAACCTCACCTGGGAAGAATACCTGTGCAAACAATGGAGCTCCCAAAAGAGGCTCCAGGGGGAAGCAGAAAGTTCCAAGGGGAAAATCGGAAAAAAATCGGAAGACAGGAAGATAGGTATCCCCTGCACCCAGAAGGCAATAGCCCTTAGAATGGTGACAGCCAAGGATCACTGAGTGCGCATGCTGTGACAGTAACCATTTTATTCCTCCCATACAGAGTCACAGGGAAGGGATACAGTCAGCTTGTGAAGGGAAGCCTCTGTAACCCCTTCCTTTCCCCTCTTCTCCCTACCAGAAGGTTAGAGCCAGCTCAGGGAATCACAAAGTTGTCTTCCTGTCTGTTCCCAATCTCCACAGTCAGGGCACATGGCCACTGCACACCAGCCTTCCAAAACCAAGGCAGACCCAAGTTCAGGACCTAGTTAACTTTTATTAAGTTTTGACATTACATTTGACAAGACTTTTTAATTATTGACGTTAAATCTGTTCTTGTGGCTGAAATGAACCAGACGACATTTATTATATGAAAATCACCCAAAAAAGCCAAGTCATTTGTCAGGGTTGTCAGGGTGAAGTGGCTCTGGTCAGATTGGGACAGAGGCTGACTAAGAAGGTAAAGAAATGCATATTACTGGATTCTGGTCTAAGCCAATCATTAAGAAGGCTACCCTTAACCTATGCAGGACAGGTAAGAAAAATGAGAATATCTTTTATTTATTTATTTATTTATTTGCAAGCTGAGAGAAATTGAGAGAGGGGGGGGGAAGGGTGTGACAGGACTTCCAGCTGCTGCCAATGAATTCCAGATGCACGCATCTGGCTTCATGTGGGTACTGGAGAACCACACCCAGGCCATCAGGCTTTGTAGGCAAGCACCTTAACTGCTGAGCTATTGCTCCAGCCTGAGAATATCCTAATTAATATGTGAGATGTGCTTCAAGTGAATGGTAGTGAGGAACATATGGACAGAATCTCCTAGAATTCATAGGGAGCATTCAGGTTTGTATGGATTCTATAGATTCATACCCTCATAGGCTTGTGTGTCTTCATCTCCAAAGTGGGCATAATAATAATAATACCTATGTTTTGTGCTGTTGGAGAGAGAAATTGGCTAGGAATCTTGGAGTGACAGGACCCCAATGTGGATTGTTATTGTTCTTGGGCCTGTAGGGGAAAATCCAGCTCATTACACTTTGCTACAGGTCAGAACCATCAGAAGGGTCTCTGCCTCCTTAAGGAGTCCTTCCACTCCCTTCTGAGAAGGCTCTTCCTGAAGCACTATTTCTGGGAAGCTTGCCCTTTTCAGAAATCCCGACTCCCAGTTACCTGATGTCATAACTAGACTGGCTAAACCAGCCATGGGGTTCATAAAAACTCCATCCTGAGTCTCGAGGTGGGCTTCTCAAACCTCCCCTTTCCTCCCTGGGCAAGAGCTCTGCCCTACTTCCTCCCCTTAAGTTCAGGGCTTCCCAAACCTCATCTCTTCTCCTTGGGCAAGAACTCTGTCTTCCATCTTTCCCTTAAGCCCCCTTCTCTTAAAGCTCTCCCTCCTTAAAATTCTAAGCTATAATAAAATATTTCTGAATCTTATCTTTTGATCTGTAGATTTATCTTCTTTGATTTTATAAGACAAGAATCTTGAAACACCCCCAAATTATCAATGTGTTGGCATATATTGATCTATTGGTGAGGAAACCCAAAATTCTTGTGTCAATACCTTTAATCATTTAGAAAAATTCCAGGCACACTAGAGGGCTTCAACTAATGTCAATGTCATAGTTTAGCAGAATGGTACAGTTGTGGAAGCGGGTAAAATTATTAGGTAGTTTCTAGGAAAAAAATGGACTTTTTATTATAGCAATTTTTATTTATAATATACCTCATATACAACTCTAAGTGCCTTAGAAAGTACTTTGTATGTCAGATGTATTGCTCTTTAGACAACAATTAACAAGTGTCTTATACTGGTTTAATTTCCTCTCTCCTAACTTGACATTTTTAAAATTTTCTTCAGAAAATGATCAGGCCTAAAATTACAATTAAAAAGGTTCTAACAGCTAGCAGCGAGTTTTTATTTATGGAACAACATATTCATTCTGAGTGACGAAGAGCTTACTAGCCTCTTCACAATTAAAGAAGTGAAAATAACAGTGGCTTTGGTATTGATCCAATTGTCAATTTGTGTCAATTTGACCTCAAATGCAAAACCTGCTAACAAATGTTATTAAAATAATCCTAGCAAAATGCTCCAATACAGTATAATATGGTGATAAAAGGATTAAAAACATCCAAAATTTCCTGATTTTATAAAATATTCTTCTCTGCTTCCCAGGTAACAGATAGCCTCCATTCCTCTTCCTTACTCTGGTTTGTTTGTCCAGTGGTGAAGTTTGCATCAGTTATCAAGGTAGCACCCCTTCAGATTTTTGTTGTTCTCTGGGTCTTTCTGGAACATGAGAATAGCCTTCCTGTGCTTCCTTAGCTGTGTAGCTCCAAAGCAGCATAACTGCATGATACTTCCAGAGATGCTATCTGAAAGCCAGCTTCCATTCCCATCCCGAAGAGCGGGTTGTCATGGAGCCCTCACGTGAATGCAAACAACTACGGTTTATAATATAGATCTCTGTATAGTGGCTTACCAAGGTTATGATATAATTAATGCCAGTTAATTCATAAGCTACTTAAATTTCAAAAAGAATACACCACCCACCATGAGTCAGGGACCTTTGCAGAAGAGGGTTTCAGAAAGACTGTAAGAGCTATGATGGGGGATATCCAGAGGCATTGCCCCCAATGACTGACTGCTGCTTACATAACTCATAACCCTCAACCCCACGTTGCATACCAGCATTCTCACTGTGGAGGGTCCTCGTCAGTGGAGGGGGAGAAGGAGGGAAACAGTGATACCAACACATAACTTGTTCATACAAAGTTTAGACAATCAAAAAGAAAAGAAAATATTTCAGTGGATTATGTTATCAATCAGTTTGTATTTATCCCTTTTTCAAATACATTAGGAGACACTCTCTATGAACTTACTGGACCTCTGTTTCTGAGCATGCCTACTTCCAACGATCAACTATATAAGTCACTCGAAAATCAATGTTACCCTGTCTTCTTGATGCCTGCTCTTGTAGCCTCCACCTACCACTCACATAGCTTCTGTTTGCATTTTCCTCACATATTAAAAAAAACCATAGCAGCTGTTTGCTTATACTAAGATCATAGCAGAGACCCTTGCCATCTTCACCTGGTCCAACCTCACCTGGCTCCAGACATCCCTCGAAGCCCTTTCCTGAACAGGTGCAGCCAGAGCACCTGCTTGTCTTCTCATGGCCTGGTTCATTTTATATATGTCTTTGCTTATGATGGTAATCTGCAGGTTTTTTGTTTTTTTTTTTTTTTTTTGCAGCTCTCTTCTGGCCGAGCCAGTATTTCCTTCCAAAACCCTGTATGTAGACTTCCCTGATCACATTTGATAGTGGTGGAGCTGGGGATGAAAGCCAGGGATTTGTGTACCTCAGATAAACTCTCTACTGCTGTACTGAGTCCTGCCCTCCATGATTTTTCTACGTCTCCATACCGACATATGTATGATGAAGGTAGAGACAATTGAAGAACAACAGGAAGTCCTGCTGGAACTAGAGGATTCTCATGACAGGATGGGCACAGGGGAGAGATTGCCATTGCAAACAAATTACCAACATTTTCTCACCACCTTGCAGACTCTCTAGGCAACCCCCCTTTCATTTTAGAATCCAATACCCTGACTTCCAAATGCTTTTCTGATCTGCCTTCTCCTAATCTCATCCAATGACCCGTCTCCTAGGTCCATTCCCCATCCATTTCTGGCACATAAGCCATTACTTCTGTTGCATCCCCTAGGATGCTGCTTCTGCCACTCTGTGCCCTCCATCTGTGATCAGCCACTTGTTCAAAAGTCAGCCGTGTCCACCTGTGGAGTAAGCCAAGGGCTGGAGTCAGGGTAGCAACATCCAGAGTGTGAGGACCAGCTAAACTATTAAAAGAGTTCAATATTAAAATCAACCTCATGGGATGAGAGGGTCAACTGCAGATGTAAACATAGGCAGAGCCAAGGGGCCTGTGGCAAAGAAATAAGCAACAAGGGGAGAATATTTCAGGATTGTAAGCTCTGTGTAATAGGAGTGCCGCCTGAATCCTTCATCACTGTAATGTCGCGCCTCAAAGGTCCGAGTATATTGCAGACACTCAGTGCTTTTTTTTGTGGTTTGTATAAATATCTAGAGTGATTACAACAGCCTGGATGGGTGTTTCCATGGCCTGTTATGTTAGACAAAATAACTCATGGCCAATTCCTGGCCAGTGTACTAAAAGGCACAGGGCTCTTTCCTGAGGGTAAGCAGAAGGGCCAGATGTGTGCCACCACCCCAACCCTGCTTGTCAGGTGTCTTGAATTGCTCCATGTGGGCT
This sequence comes from Zapus hudsonius, assembly GCA_004024765.1. Classification (NCBI taxonomy): domain Eukaryota; kingdom Metazoa; phylum Chordata; class Mammalia; order Rodentia; family Dipodidae; genus Zapus; species Zapus hudsonius. The sequence goes on along the minus strand of PVHP010054939.1, from coordinate 2,800 downwards.
TCTCCCTGTTAGCCTCCTCTCTTTTCCTAGAACAGCTGGAGTGTGCAGCTGGAACGCAGCAAGCTCTAATTGGCTCCAGGTGAGTTGAAGGAAACTTCCCTGGGTAACACTTGCATCTGGTTTGAGCTACAAAATTCTTTTTCCAGAGTTAAAAAAATATTGTTCCCATTGCCTTGTACATTTGATTTAAAAATATGTGCTCATTGACTACGAAAGAATAAAAATTTTATGCTTGAAGGCAGATATGTTGTTGTGTAATTCTGACTGAATTATATAGTTTGTTACATCTTAAATGTAAACCAAGGCCTTTTGAAGTTCATTTCCACGTCATGTTCCATCTGTCTTCCTTTCTTTCTTTTTTTTAAAAATATTTTATTTATTCATTTTTAAGCAGAGAGAGAGAGATAGAAATAGAGAGAGAACGTACCAGGGCCACCACCTTGTGGGTCTGGCTTATGTGGGTCCTGGGGAATTGAACCCGGGGCCTTAGGCACTGGAGGCAAGTGCCTTAACTGCTGAGCCATCTCTCCAGCCCTGTCTTCCTTTCTTATAAGATCTGCAAAGGTGGTTTTTACCAGATCTGACCCGTCAGCCAGTCACCATGGGACTTCACAATTACTTGCCAGGTTGCCAAGAGTAAATAGGGATTTTTTTTTCAATAGTAATTCAGTGATTATGCAAGAAAAAACGAGTTTTATTTAGACATGATTGTCAGTTACTAATTTAACATGGTTTCTTTGACATAGAAATTCAGACAGAAAAGGGTTCAAAGCACAATTTGCAGTTCCCATCTCGACAAGATGTCCATGTGATTTTGTAAAGTCAAAGATGTCTACTCCCATTATACCTCAGTTTTGACTTAAATGTTTGACATCTGTAGATAGTGCCTTGTTAAGAGATCTGTTTAGCCTGTCCTCTTCTGTCCTGTCCTGTATTGTACCATGTTTGGTGGCCTTTACCCACAGGTCGCTAGTAACACCTCTCCATCCTCTTTGTTACACCCCCAAAATGTCTTTAAACACTGCATAATGTGCCCTGGTTGCTGAGCAACATTACCATGATTGAGAACTACTGTTGCTGATGCGCCTTATTTAATGAGGTACTTGTTTCTCCAAAAACTTTCCAATTATATTAATTTAATGTGATAGTAAATCTGGTAGCTTCCCCCATCCCCTTTGTTTATAAGTAGGTTTACTATGCCTTCTATTTTAAATTCTAGGCTGTTTAAGCAAAACCGTACTTTCTGTTTTGGATTTCTTCACAGAAATAAGGAGTGGGTTTAGTCCAATGTACCTGTTTAATACATTGGATAACTTCACAGAAAATTCAACTCAAAGGCATTCCTGTCTGATTTCGAGGAACCAAATATAAATGCCACTAGGGCATTTGAAAACTGTTTTGCTTGTTGTTATCTTCACAGACTGAGAATAGAGCTTGATACGTCCTAGGGAAATGTGCGGTGACTGAATCGTCACTTTCTGAAAACACATGTTTAATGAGGTCCTGCCCCACTTCTGAGATGACAACACTTTGAGCCATTAAGCTAGAACTCAGGGCATTCTGCATTCTATATTTTCAGATCTTTATCCGTGCTTCTCCGATACAAAATACATTCCTTTGACTCAAACTTATCTACTAATGTTTCTCCAATGACTAAAAACGTCTTTGCCAGTGCATAACTGCTCACTTCATTTTCTCTGTCCAGAATGTTCTTTCAAAGTCTTCTTGAGACTCCAATAGTAGGCTTCCACTGTACTTTAGCTAAATGGAGAAGTTGTGTCCATTAAAATTGTTTCTAAATGCGTGTGTTTATTTCCTTTAATGCTGCTCTCACTCTTGGTTAGAGGACCTGCTTTATACAGAGGGTGGTGAATATTGGGGAGACCCAAGACCTATGAAAATGACAAGAAGAGAAAGCTGATTGCCAGGCATGAGCCAAGTCATCTCTATGACATTTGCCAGGGCCCAGGAAACATTACAGAGTGTGTGTCTTGCTCTCACTGTTAACCACAGAACCTATCTCTATGGAGGTGTGACATTGAGAGCACTCAGACCTTCTCAAATGAGAAAATAGGCTGCTAAGAGATCAATACTTCTAACATGCATTTCAAGGAACATTGTGGATAACTAGGCAGAAAAATGTAAGAAGAGCCCAGGACGGGAAAGTGCACTGTGATTGTTGATACCCCTACTGAGGACGGCCCTCAGTGGAATGAGGGCAGAAGGGAGAGACAAAAAATAATCTCTCCAGGTGTGGTGGCACAAGCCTTTAATCCCAGCGCTCAAGGCAGAGGTAGGAGGATCACAGTAAATTAGAGGCCACCCTGAGATTCCATAGTGAATTCTAGGTCAGCTTGGACTAGAGCAAGACTCTACCTCAAATAACAACAAAAAAAATCTAGAAAACATGAAGGGAATATGACAAGTTTTCAATAGGTTTATACATTAAAATTCCCAATAAAATTATTTTTAAAAATTCATCAGGTCAAATGAATGCCATACACACTTCAAAGATTATCTTGTGTCTTCTCTTTGAGAACATTTTAAGTCTCAATGAGCTCATGGGGACTTTTGCTAACTCCAAGTGAAGAATCCATTTTGTAAAACTGACTCCATTTCATAAAACAGCCCATATATGAAAGAACAAAGAACCTCTCCTGGCTCACTCCCCCTCCCCTTCTGTGGGAGGTCCTAAGTCATATAATAAAATGCAAATAACAGGCTCCAACTGGATAACCAATCAAAACTGTACAGATCAGGACAAAAGAACCAATGGAAATATGAAACATCCTATGGTCTG
>PVHP010054938.1:0-10299 GCA_004024765.1 Zapus hudsonius | reverse complement strand
ACATTTAGTGGGCAAACAATGAGTTGTTATCCCCAATTCCCCGCTGCCCTCCCCTCCCCCCTCCACTGGATAACCTCCTCCATGGGTCCTCTGGATCAGACCTTGTGACAGGGGACCATGGATAGCCTAGTATTCAGCCAGGTTTCCTGGACATGCCTCTGGATTATCTCCCCCACCACAAATAAATTTTTTAAAAAAGAAATCTGAAAAACCCTACTTAAGCAAGGTGAACAAGGTAAGTATCAACATCTATAGGTCATGTTCATAGTATCTATTCTTGATATGTGTTACAAATGACATTTCAGTTCTATGGCAAACAGACAAATTCCAGTAGAATCTGAGAAAATCTGATCAATATTCTTCAAAATTGTAAAGGTAAAAAAAATTGTAAAGGTCATCAAAACAAAGGAAAGTATGACCAAGAGGACCCTAATGAAACATGATGAATAAATTTAATGAGTAATCTATGTGGAGCTTTGGGTCTAAAAATATTAAATAAAAACTAAGGAGAATTTATTCATGTATTGATGTTAGTTGATCTAATGTTTCAGCATTTGCCCATGATGGTGGTAAATGTACCATACTAAGTAAAGCAATGAGAGGGACAGTTGATGAGGAGTCCATGCGAGCTCTGTAACATGCCTCAAGTTCTCTCAACATTTGAAACTTATTCAAACTCAAAGCAAATTTTTTAAAAAGCTTTCATATGGTGTAGTAGTCAGTTCCACAATACTAGAATGAACATCCAAAGAAACACTGTTTTATGGAGGAAAGGATTTATTTCAAGCTTATAGAATCCAGGGAACGTTTCATCAATGGCAGAAGAAGCTAGTTCCCATTCAGAGATCCAAGCAGAGAGATAGCAGCCAGCAACAGCAATTAGAAAGAAGCAAGCACAAACTGGCAGCTAGCAGGACCCCCAGAGCTCAAACTGCTCTGCACATGTTTGGGCTGGAATTCAGATACACTCCCAAACACACCTTTTTGCTGGACCCCAGGATCTGTCCCCAGTGACACCTCCTCAAGCCAGGTGGCTGGAGACCCAAGTTACAAGCTTTAAAAAAACACCTGCGTCTGTGGGGGACATACATTCAAACGACCACATACAGGACTGGAGAGATGGCTCAGTGGTTAAGGCATTTGCCTGCAAAGCTTAATGACTCAGGTTCTATTCCCCAGTACCCACATAAAGCCAGACACACGATGTGGTGCATGCATCTGGCCCTGGCAACAATTCTCTCTCTCTCTCTCTCTCTCTCTCTCTCTCTCTCTCTCTCTCTCTCTCTCTCTCTCTCTCCCCTCTGTGTCTGTATTTAGACTTTATCGAGCCTGGAAAATTTAGGGGAGCTGTACTTCCTGCATGATCCATGAGAGCTCTAAAGGTACTTGTCAGGCTGTAAAGCAAGAGGACCTCAGTCCCCTTTTGTGAGACAGGTATCCTTATGAGTTAGCTTGAGCTAGCTTGAACTAGCCTGATGCCATGAGTCATCACACTTCCTAAATCCCCAGCATGTGTCCAGGCAAGCCAAGGGGGAGCAGATTCAAGAGGAATGGAAAGTCTCTGCAAGGACTGGGGTCCAGAAGCACTGTGATGCTCATGGAACAGTTTGCCATTCTTACAAATTAGAAAGAAAAAGCCACATGTGTATGGTCCAATAACATAAAAATAAAATTATTCATTCCACTGAAATTAATATAAAATACAATGAACACACAAAAATGATGGTCTTCCTCTCTACATTGGGGAAAATCAAATAAATCTATTTTCATGCTTAATGCTAGAAAAATTAGTTTAATTAAGGCTGCAGAGGAGATAAGAAAGTGTGTGATTTCATGCAATTGCAACGAAAATGTAAACTGTCCCTTCTGTTTAAATCTCATTGGCATCACTCTGTCAACAAGGGAGGCTGGAAAGGAAATTTTGTAAAGCAGGCACATTTCCCAGCTCTAAGACATGAGCTGACAAGGGAGTTTCTTTAGGCAACTACAAATTATTAACATAATTACTAACCCTATATTGGCTTTAACATTTGACTATATTAAAGTCATTAATTAGCTCATCACTCGTGATTTCTCTGGCTTGAGTCTGTAACTTCACTGGTAGGTTTCTCCCACCTGTCAATTTAAATTACCAAACCAAAAAAAACCTATAGTAAAACAATTTCAAAATGAAAATGGGAATCTCACTTTCTCTCCTATCAGTAGATCCTTCACAGAATTTTCCACAGGTCTAAGAAGCAGGACGGGGCACTTACAAGGATACTGCTGATCATTCATTTGTTGGGAGTGGAAGCCCGCCATTTGTTGGAGCCCATCATTTGGAGAATGGGTAAGTGAAATGTAGATACATAAAAGCAACTTCCACACAGTGGTAAGAAATACATGAAGTCAAAATGTCAGCTTTAATTTTTTTTTTTTTTTTTGGTTTTTCGAGGTAGGGTCTCACTCTAGCCCAGGCTGACCAGGAATTCACTATGTAGTCTCAGGCTGGCCTCAAACTCTTGGTGATCCTCCTACCTCTGCCTCCCGAGTGCTAGGATTAAAGGAGTGCGCCACCACGCCCAGCAAAATGTCAGCTTTAAAAACTTTAAGGAACAGTATGACATTGCTTTTGTAAATTAAAAAAAAAACATACCTGCAATATTACATACTTCTACAAATATATATATATTCAAATTCAAAGATACATTATGATCATTAGAAGTGAATATATATATATATATGTATATATATCCAAAGATACATTATGATCATTAGAAGTGAATGTCACACAGGCAGGAGTTGGATCAGCCAGGGGTCACTCGGCATCTTTATATCTATCACTGGACATCTTTATATTTATGTATTCTCTTCCCAGTGTGATGACATCAAAATGGCTAGATTTCTTGCACTTACTCTTTCAGAGACTTGATTTTGGTCTTTCCAGAGTTTGAGAACCAGCAAAGAGATACTCTCATTTTTTCTGAGTGAATGTGTTCTTATGGAACTGCTTCAGACTAGTAAACTAAACACAGAATGAGTCCAAAATCCTCCTGAATAATTTTGAAATGAGATACACTTAAGCCAAGATTTCATTTATTACCTGACCTTCATACACACCTTTCTAGTTGGTGTATGTGATGTCTTTAACAAGCAGTAAATCATATTATATTATAACAACCAGTATATTATCAACATCTATTATCCAAAAATCTCCAACATGTATGCATATTCTTTTCCCCATTTACTGCTATGCTTTTAAATAGCCATCATCCTTTGTAAAAGGCTTTGAGGAAAATTCACAGCACATACCTGTGGCCTTGTCCTTCGTATCTGACTTCTCTTTCATCTGAGGCAATGGAGCTATAAGCTATTTAATCTGAAAATTGGTAATGAGATAATGTATCTCCAACCTAGAGACAAAAGTTAAATTTTTGTGAACTAAGCCTACAATTTTTCTGCCTATTTTTTAAACTAATACCTTAGAAACTATCCATTTATACTATTTCTAGAGGATCTATGTTCAAGTAGCCACATTGAAGAGTTCTGTGGGTTAAAAAACTTTACTTGCAAACATCATATATATATATATCAAACTGTGATAGTGTTTCCATCTTGTCCCTAATGCTTAAATATCATCATCCAGCATCTATTACTCTGGAGTCCCATTTTTGACATTGATATCATGGAACTCAGTTCTACTGAAGCATTTTCTGCCTTCACTGGTGACTTATATTCAGTCATCAGATATCTCATTGAAGGTGATAATGAGCCCTCCTTAATGGATTTCTTAATGCCTCTGTTACAAAAGGCCTCCATGTGGGTAAGAGATATTACCTTGAAAAAAAATCCTCCCTGCCCCATAAAAGGGTATTTATGGATGGGTAGAAGAGAATACTGCATAACTTCAAAACAATCTAAGGGTCCCATCTCCCTAATATCTTGGATGCTATCTCCTGAACCTCTAACTCCCCCAGGGTGGATTTAAGGATCAGCACTGTCAGCATCCCCTGAGCGTTGGTTAGAAATTCAACTTCTCATATGCCATTCTGACAGACTGACTCAGAAAACCTTGCATCGATTCCAGAAATCTGTGTTTTAAAAAGATCCCCTAGGATTTTAATGTATGCCAAAGTTTGATAAAACATAGCAGAAAAGATATATCATTTCAACCTCATTAACAGTGGGCTTGTGTTGAATCCAGTAGTAGTGGTCAGTGACGTCAAATTATCTATCACATCACAAAACCAGAACCAGTACGGGCAGCATGGAATTCCATGTGAGCACACCCATTGTAATCAGCGCAGTTCAATCAAGCCTTATAGTCCACCATCCATGAATTAGAATTGGAGTTCTCTCCTGTACATGTTTGCTGAGGTCTTACAAATATTTTTAGGATAAAGATTATGTTCTGACTATTTAAATTGACATCATGTTGGGATATGATTCACATGAACCAGCGAGAAATGGCAGTGAGATAAAAGGTCCTGAGAAGAGTCAGGATGAGCTCCTGAGAGAGCAGCCCATGGTTTAACCACGGAGAGATTTGGATACAGAGGAAAGAGGGATTTCCTAGAAGGTAGGAGCAGGCCCCTATGCCAATAGTCTCAAAGATTTGGGGTTTTGCATTTCTCAGACTCACATGTGTCATCCCCAACATACCCCCATCCAGTCTTCTTCTACCAAAGCCTTGCTCTGGTGTGTGAGCTCTAGCATTCCATTTATGTTGCAAGCATGCAGGTCTTCCAGGCAGGACCCATGCATCTGCCTCAATACCCATGGAGAGGAGAGGCTCTTTCAAAGCTACCATCAGGGCTCTTTGATTCTCCAGGACATCCATGGTTTCCACTCCTTCTCTTCAGTATGGTTGACAATCAGAACCATAAGAAGCCAGCCAATAGCATCTTCATTGTCATGATTGATCGTATATGATAGCATTGAATTCATAGTGACTGTTCACCACAATGTTCATAGAAGCAGGAGAAAAATCCAAAGCAAAGTACGAACAGTCACGGAGACCAAAGGAGGTAGATGAAAAAAGTAATGGAATATCACACAATATAAACTAAAATGAACTCCACAATACAATTGCTTATTCTTGGCAACAACATGAACAAAGAAAGCAAGCCCAAGAAGACTCCTTACAATATGACGATTCAGATATTTTGGAGACCAAAAACAAGCAACATCGAATGATACATTCTTTCTTTAAATGATATTTATTTACTTATTTATTTAGGAGAGAGAGAATGGGTGCTCCAGGACCTCCTGCCACTGCAAACTCCAGACACATGCTCCACTTTGTGCATCTCTCTTTATGTGGTTATTGAATTCTTGAGCAATGGGCACAAATGTGTTAAATCCATATTAAGTCTGTAATCCACACATGCTCACACACACACACACACACACACACACACACATATATATATATGTATATATATATATATACATATATATATATATTAAACTACAAAAGGAAAAGGCTGATACTAATGCTTGTGGAGATCCACAAAGCTTCCCAGTCACTAGAAAGAAATGAGTCGCCCCGTGCTCTTCATGAAAAGGAAAGAAAAGAACATCAGTGATAATAAATGGTGATGAATTGTGTAGGAGGTAAAAGATTAAGAGGTGGGGGTGTGATGAACTAAATTTTCTATCAAGTCCATAGGTAAAATTTAAATTTGATAAATTAAGGAATGAACACATCAGGGATTTTTTTGCAATAAAGACCAAAAGGAAGGGGCTGGAGAGGTTGCTCAGTGGTTTAGGTGCTTGGCTGCAAAGCCTATTGACCTGGGTTCAATTCCCTGGTACCCACATGCACAAAGAAGCACATGAGTCTGGAGTTTGTATGCAATGGCTGGAGGCCCCAGCACTCTCTGTCTCTGTCTCTGTCTCTGTCTTTCTGTCTCTCTGTCTCTGTATCTCTCTTGCTCTCTCTTTCTTTCTTTCTCTGTCCATCTCTCTCTCTCTCTCTCTCTCTCTCTCTCTCTTGTTTTTCTTTCTCTCTGCTTCAAATAAGAAAAAAAGACCAAAAGGAAAAAGGAGAAATAGCTCAAATACTTGATATGAATGAGTTTATAGGATGAAAAGGCTTATTATTTTTCTTCATAACACTTCTGTGGCTTTCTTGCTTTAATAACTTTGTTTATTTTAAACAAATACACCCTAATAAAATATTTAAATTAGCTATTAATGTGCAACTATAAAAATGCTTGTGATCATAGTTCAGAAACTCCTGAGTGATTGGACATTACCAAGAATGTAAGGATTCGGGAAACAGAAGTCTCAAATGCTAACCTAAACTTTCATTTGCCATCTATGAGCTGAGTTAATATGACTTTGAATAGACTATCATAATTACATCCCAGCCCTAAGCTTCTCTTATTACTCCAGTGCAATATGTAACTTCTGATCATCACTGTTATCTCTTGCTGTTTAAAAGGCCCATTGCCCACATCTCTGTTACACCTGCCTGCCCAGTGGTGCTCAGATGGTTCCTGGGAAAAGTTCTCTTTCTGTCTAGCTCTTCCAGAATCATGGGAAATGGCTCCTGTCTTTCCACTGTTCTCTTTGCCAACAAAAAGTTTGCTCCGGAAAAAGAGTACAGACAGGAAAGAAAGTGCTGTGGAGGAAGAATTCACCTCTACTGCTATTTCATCTCTGACTCTGTGTTGAAACCCTTTTATCTTGTTGGCAGAAGTTATGTGCCTGTTCCAGACCTTTCTGCTTCATGCCGACATTTGTGTACTTTGAACTTGAAAGCTTAAAAAGTAGCACATGCTTCATGAAGGTTTCCTTCTTTTGGCATCCAAGTGCTAGAAGGTCTGCCTACTCTGAAGTCATTTACCATGCAAAGGGGGGTAGACTTCTGACAGCTTTGAGGAATGACCACAGCAATCACCTGGTGAGTTCCTAGTGAGCCGAAAAGACTGTGACACAAATTATCCTGCTGTTAACAGACACCCTAAAGCTCCCCTTGTGACCCATCTTCAGGCTTACATCCACATTCATATGAAATCTCTTAAAAACAGGACAGCAGAGCTGCAGATAAAGCTCACCTAGCAGGACTTACCTGAATTAAACAAGATGGAAATTCTAACTTCTCAAAATTAAGGAGCTTGAGTTTTAAACTCAAGGAGTCAAAGCCTTTTCTGTCTGTATTCCTGATCGGTAGTCTGCACATGTCCTGACCTATTTATTGATCATGTTTATCTGGCCATTCTGAGCTCTTGGGTACCAATAAAACAAACTTAACACCACTCAGAATCATTGCTTGATGTTTTAACTCATCATTCCCAGATGCTTTGCTGTTTCAATTGTTTTCATATTTCTAATGCAAAGTTATGATTAAGTGTGTCTGTCTAGCTTCTATTTCTCTTTTTTATAACTATGTCACTTAAAGTGGTTTTTCTGATAGATTTCTTCCAGTGAAATTTAATTATATGGGCTCAAGGTTATGGCTTAGAAAAAGCTCATAAGAGTGACTTCAAGCAAACTATTATAAGAGTAATAAATCTCTACTGTCTGTGCTAAAACCCTTGGGTTATAAGGGGAAATCATTTTAAGTTTTTAATAACATTATTACTATTCACACAATTTGTAGCTGGGTTTGTCAAACCTGCCACACTTGCTATTTCAAGATGATAGGAATCTATCATCTTTCAAATTAAGTTGAAATGATTTTGTTGTGTGACATTTAACAAAATCAACATTTATTGGGCATTTTTTCAAGTTTTTTAATATTTTATTTATTCATTTTCAAGCAGATAAGAGAGAGAGAGAGAGAGAGAGAGAGAGAGAGAGAGAGAGAGAGAGAGAGCACACCAGGGTCACCACCTTATGGGTCTGGCTTATGTGGGTCCTGAGGAATTGAACCAGGGGCCTTAGGCACTGGAGGCAAGTGCCTTAACCACTGAGCTCTCTCTCCAGCCCTTTATTGGGCATTTGTTTTGTAATAAAGCACAGGGCTAAGGGAAAAGCAAGTGAGGAAAACAAGATGGCTGTTTCCCAAAGGGGGGAGGCTTTCTTAGGAAGCAGATGGAAGCAGGAGCCAAAGGCAGTAAGAGCAAACAGGTGGAAGCCCATGGGGTCTGCCTTGTTTCACCCCCAAAACCACATGAGGAATGAATTATCAAGACTGTCTCAGGAGGACATGGACATAGGACAAAAATAGACTTCAAGAGTCAAGTGCAGTCTGTGTGTCCAGGTTCCAAGCTGTGGGAGCATGAGGAAGAAGAAAGGCTTGAGTCAGTGAGTTCAAGCTCAACCTGAACACTATACCATTATTCTACAAAATCATAATTTACTATGCATATGTATGTCCTTCAACAAAGACAGAATTAACATTCTTAGCCTCAAAGCACAAAAATAACAGAAAATTGATAATGTGTGCCATAAAAGATGAATATCTTCAATAATATGGTTATATAATGTTGTAATGGCAATTTTGGGGCTCCTTGGTACATGATCCCTAAAAAATGCACCAATGTGTCAATGCACCTACAAATTTTGGACACCCTGGATACTTGTCTTATGAATTTAGATAATTTAATCCATAGACTATAGGGTAAGGTTTAGAGAGACTTTATTAGATTAAAAAAGAAAAGAGGAGAAAGGAGAAAGATCTCCCACCATCAAGGAGGCAAGAGGGAAAAAAACATGTGGGAAAAGAACGGGTCCCCCTTATCTCAGCTGCCAGGCTTACCTAAACCTGAAGTTTCAGGAATCTGTGTTGACCAGCCCAAGAAGAGAGAAATTTGCCTTCTCCTTGGGTATAAAACTCCTGGTGGGATTTCCTGTCTCCTTGGGTATAAAGCTCCTGGTGGGATTTGCTGTCTCTTGCCCCAGGTGAATCTGAGAGACAGTGGCTTATGCTGGCCTCAGGTTTCTCAGGAAGTGAAGCTTGACCAACCATAATGCCCGGAGACCTCCCACTCCATCCCCAAGGAGGGGCTCAGGTGGAAAAGCAGGTTAAACAGGGAGATAAGGAGAAGCCAGATGTTTTCTCTGGGTCTCTGGCATGGTGGAGACTGCAAAGATAAGCCCAAGGACATTCCTGTTTGTTTTTTACTTTCAGGTGCCTGTCACCCTAAATGGCCTCACTGTGTTGAGAAAACACGAGAACCCCCCAGCAGAAAAGGCATTCAGAGAAGAGGAAATATAAGGTCAAGCTCACTAGTGATTAAAGAAATGCAAACTGAAACAATTACAACTTTTAACCACTTTGTACTCAAAGTACAAAGAATTTTAGAAGATCTTCCCTGCAAAGCCTAAGGAGTGGAGTTCCATTCCCCAGTACCCATGTAAAGCCAGATGCACAAAGTAGTAGCACATGCATCTAGAGTTCATTTGCAGTGAATAGAGACCTTGATGCGCCAATTCTCTCTCTTTCTCTCTCTCTCATAAGTAAATATCTTTTTTAAAAAAAAGAATACGGAAATGCCATGCATGATGGCACATGCCTTCAGCACTCAGAAGGCAGAGGTAGAAGGATCACCTTGAGTTTGAGGCTACCCTGAGACTACATACACTAATTCTAGGTCAGCCTGGGCTAAAGTGAGACATTACCTCAAAGAAACTAACAAAACAAACAAACAAAAAGAATAAGGAAATGGGCATTCTTCTATAAATTGGTATATATTCTATAAAAAATAATTTGAACATAGTCATAGAAAAATTCATTTTTGTTATCCCAAGTAATCCACCTAGAAATATGTTATGAGGAAACAATCAAGACATATCAAAGGTTAAGAACATTGACTCATGCTATAAAAAAAAATCTTAAAAAAAAAAAAACAGGGGCGGAGCTAGATGGTGACCGAGTAACAACGTCGCCAGGACTCTCAAGGCTCTTGAACACCCTCCCCAGGTCTGAGATGAAATCCTGTTGCTGAAGAAATCGCAGAATGACATCAATCTTCATCGAGAGTCCCAGCGAGGTATGGAATGGTAACCAACCCCCAGATGGCAGTTAGTGTAGGGCTGGAGGGCAATGCACAAGCTGCCAGGGGAAGCTGATTGGCGATAACTGGAGTAAACAGACCATTGGCATGAAACATAGTCTGCGACCATGAATAGGCTGGATACAGTTCCTACTGGGAGAGAACAGCAAACCTAGAAAGGAGCAATTATGCAATGAAGGAGCCTGGGCCTGGGGGAGTCAATCAACAGCCATTAAATTTGGCCAAATATTCCACTCAGTGAGGGGGAACCTTTGATTGGAAATGGGGATTTAGGGCAAGATGCACCGGATCCCATACTCTTGGGCACCCAAGAAAAGATGCACTATGCGAACGTCTGACAGGGAGGCTACTA
>PVHP010054937.1:0-10299 GCA_004024765.1 Zapus hudsonius | reverse complement strand
AGGAGGGAGGGAGGGAGGGAGAGAAAAAATGAGAATGGGTACACCAGGGCCTCTTGCTGGGGCAAACAAACTCACACCAGACACATACACAACTTTGTGCATCTGGCTTTATGTGGGTACTAGGAAATTGAACCTGGGCCATCAGGCTTTGCAAGCAAGTGCCTTTAACTGCTGAGCCATCTCTCAGCCCCCAAATCCCTTTTTCCTTCCAATTAGTCCCTGTTTTATTTTGATGTTATCTTTATAAAAACATTAATAATTAGATACATTGTATGAGCAAGTCTTTTGATGGTACCCCCATTTCCCTCCTCCCTGTCCCCCAACCACTGGGAACCCCCCTCAGTGGGGTTGCTGGACCAGTCCATGGGATAGGGGGTTATAAATTGTACAAGTAGTCAGTTTTTTTTCTTTGTGTGTTGTAGATGGGGGGCAATATCTCTGGATATTCTCCCCCACCATGGTTATTACAATCTCTCCCCCTCCCTCTTTTGCAAAGTTCCCTGAGTCATGGTAGGTGAGTTTAAAGTCTGCTTTACTGTTGAGATCTTAAGAGTTTCTGGATTTCTGCTTTGGACTGTGTTGGGTATCCTTGGTGTCTGTTTCCATTGTCCTTTCATGGTTTATCTGACTTGCTGTGGAGATAGGTCTGGTATTATCTTTCCCCCCTACTATTATGCAGGTCTTGTATAGGTACTTTGTGTCTAGAAGACAGTATTGCAAAGTACTCCTCCCCTTCCTTTGACTCTTACATTCTTTCCACCAGCTCTTCCACAATGGTCCCTGAGCCTTGGAGGGTGTGATAGAGATGTCTCACTTAGTGCTGAACATTTCACTGCCACTTCTTCTCAGCACTTTGATGAGTTTTGAGTCTTTTGAAGGGTCATGGCCATCTGAAAAGAGAAACGATTCTAATCAAAAGTGAGTGTAACCTTAACATATGTGCATAAACATAAGTATTTAGAAATCAGTTTGGTGGGCATAATATAGCCATAAAGCCAGGTAACACCTAGGGCTCATCACCTCCCAGTCATGGGTTTCTGATTAGGTTTTCAAATAATAAACAGAGATCCCCTTTCATGAAATGGGCTTCAAATCCAATCACAGAGCAATTGGTTTTCCCCATAGCAGAAATAATACAATTGCACCAGTTGATGCATTTGGCCTGGCTGGCCAGCTATAGAACTCAAAGGGTCCACAACTGGTTAACTCCATTGATAACTTTTCTCTGCCAACATGTTGCAGAGCTTTTCCATTATCATGACAGCTGATTATGAAGGTGGAGGTCTCCAGCTCAGCTCCAGCTTGATTTCTTAGTGATTTGCAGCCCAAGCATGTAGTCTTGGCAATGGGGTCTTACTATCTAGTTCTTGTGGGCAACCAAGAGCTTTGGCAATAGCCTGAAATATTTTGGAGGCATTAATGATCTCCATGACCAATAACTCACTGGAAAGTATCTGACCCCTGAATTTTTGCCTAGTTTTCACATTATTAGTTTTGTTTATTTCTTACTGGTCAGTAGGAAATCTTTATATATTCCTCATACTAATCTTTTGTAGATATATACATGGAAAATACATTTTCCTTTTTGAGGGATCATATTGTCATTCTTGGCATAATATATTTAATGAGTAGAAGTACTTATTTTAAAATATGTAATATTTGACAATTATTTTCCTCTGTATTTTTGGTGTTATGAAATTTTCCCTTATACCAAAGTCATGAAAGAATTCTACTACATTTAATTCTGAAAGTTTATAGTTTTGCCCTTTACATTTATGTTCTTTATAGTACTTGGGATTGATTTTTGTATGGTATGAATTCAGTTCATTTTTTCATGTTGCAGAAAGCTATAATTTTCCACACATGAACTTTGAACTGAACTTCTGTACCTGAAGGCAATTCTAGGAATGGAGAAGAGCAAATACTTGCCATAAATTCCAAGAAGTAATAAATTCCAAAGAGCAAAAACAGATTCTAAACAATGACTATCTTGAAATGGAGCTGACCAACCATAAAATGACAGAGGAATGTTGAAAGGAAGATAGCTGTGTGAGCACACATCCTCTGCTCTGAGTCAGCCACCTGGCCCCTGTACTTTTCTACTTTGACCTTTGCTTCTGGAAAACACTTCAACTAACCTTTTTGCTCAAGGAGTCCTCTGTATACAGTTCTTCCAATTGTAGTAGTGGTTAAGCTGCCTGCTTTACCTATAGCTAGTCTCAGTTTCTGTTATGATGATATGGGTGCCCAGTATCTGGTAGCCTTTTCCCAACAGCTGTGCAATGACATGAGGGCCACATTACCACATGTCTGAATATATGTAAATCTGTATCCAGCTTCTCTCTCTTACATTCCATTGTTCCATTTTGTGTGCTTGTATCATACTCTTAATTATGGTAGCTTTATTACAAGCGGTCTACCTCACTGTGGCATAGGGCTAAATCATTCAGCTAAGGTTTGTCAGGTCATTCAACTTTGGGCTGCTAACCCATGTAAGGGTCAACCTATGCTTCTAGCTTCTTACGGAGCAGGCACATCTGATCTTTGACATTGTGACATGATGCTGTCATCTACAAAGTTCATATTCAGGAACAATTCAATTGAGTTACAAGAAATTGCAAGGAAAATCTTGTAATGCTTTAAATAAATTTACAATTTTATGTCACATTGCATTCATAACTATCCTCAGCCACATGAAACCCAAGGGTTGCAGGTTGGACATGCCTGCAGGGGATTCAATTACTGGTTCCTTAGAAAATAGATGGAGGGGGCTGGAGAGATGGCTCAGCAGTAAAGGCACTTGCCTTGTAAAACCGAATGACCTAAGTTAGATTCCTCAGTACCCACATAAAGCCAGATGTACAATGTGGTACATACATTTATGTCCATTTGCAGTGGCAAGAGGCCCTGTTGTGCCTACTGTCTTTGTCTGTTTCTCTTCTATCTCTCTGCTTGCAAATAAATAAAACATTAAAAAAGAAATAGATTGATGGTTGCCATGGCTGGAACAGAAAGTAGCTGTTTATGGGTGTCATTTTGTGCTCTAAATTATGCTATAGTCTGAATATTTGTGTTCTCCCAAGCTTCACATATTTAAACTTAATCCCCAATGTAATAATATGAAGAAGTAGGGCTTTTGAGATTAGTAACCTTTTAAAAAGGGTCCAAAGCTAGGGATGGTGGAGCACATCGTTAGTCCTAGCACTGGGGAGGCAGAGGTAGGAGGATCACAGTGAGTTCGAGGCCACCCTTGAGACTACATAGTGAATTCCAGGTCAGCCTGGGCTAGAGCGAGACCCTACCTTGAAAAGCCAAAAAAGGGGGATCCAAAGAGCTGTGTGTACCCTTTCACCATGTGAAGACACAACAAGAAGCTACTGTCTGTGCAGAAAGTGCTCTTATCAGACACTGAATCTTCCAACACCTTAATCTCAGACTTTCCATCTTCAGAATTTTAGAAAATAAATTTATGTTGTCTACAAGCTACCCAGTTTATAGTATGTTGTTACAAAAGTCCATAAGGATAAAGACAAATTATGTAATAGTGATAGTTGTACACCTTGGTAATTACACTAAAACCCACTAAATTGTTTACTTTAAATGGGTCCATTTTGGGTCAGGGTAAGGAATTGAATAAAGGAAAGGTGGGAGGAGGGGTAATCAAAATTTAAAATGTTATGAATAAGCCATATGGAAACCTACTTCTTTGGATAATGGTGCACCCATAGACATTGATTGTTACTAAAGAAATTTCATTACCAGCAGTGGGATACCTTTCAGTGATTTGTTGGCTAGGGCCCCAAAAACATTATTGGACATTGCCAAGGATCTTGGTTGTCCACAGAACTAGGTGGAATACCCTATTGCTGAAGACTTCACCTGCTTGGGCTGCAGGTAACTGAGAAATCAAGCTGGAACTGAGCTGGAAACTTCCACCCTGTTGACCAGCTATTAGAAAGCTGGAAAAAGCTGTGGCTGCATGTAGGCCTATAGGAGATAGAACTAATCAATGGTGGTAAACAGCAGTAGACCCTACAAGCCTTATGACTGGCCAGTCCAAATGTGCCAACTGGTGCAATAGTGGCATGTCTGTTTTGGGGAAAACCAACCACTCTTGTTGGACTGGAGGCCCACTCCACAGGAAGGAATGTATCCCTGGTTCTGAAAACCTAATCAATGGCTGGGGAGTTCAAGAGCCCTAGGGAAGTAACTGCTGCTGCTGGCTGGCTAAATGAATATATTATGTTCACCAAACTACCCTGTAAGCACTTTTAAAAATGTTTATACCCATAGATTACTGCTACTCTCACTTTTGGCTAGAGAAGCTTCTCTTTTCAGATGGTGGTGACCACTGGTGTGACTCAAAAGTTACCATAGTGTTGAGAAGTGACAGTGGAATGTTCAGCACTGAGACATTTCTATCACACCCTCCAAGGCTCGGCTTGGAGTCCATTGAAGAAGAGGTGGTGGTGCACACCTTTAATCCCAGCACTCAGGAGGTAGAGGTAGGAAGGTCACCTTGAGTTTGAGGCCACCCTGGAACTACATAGTGAATTGCACATCAGAGTGGAACCCTACCTTGAAAAAAAATGGGTCAATTTTGGAGTATATAACTATTGTTTGTTTTAAAAAATAAGTTCTTATTTCATAGAAACAATGCATCCTCTAAGTTGTATTTCATATGACCAGTATGGTTGTGTTCTCATAACTTTTTTGTTTGCAGTTGTATTTTTTGAGACAGGGTCTCATAACCAAGACTGGTCTCAAATTTGCTATGTAGTTGAGGATGACCTTAAACTTAAATTCTGATCCCCTTGCCTCTACCTCCCAAATGCTGGAATTATAGTTGTGTACCACCATGCCTAGTTGATGAAGTGCTGGGGCTTGAATCAAGGGCTTTGTGCATGCTAGGTAAGCACTCTACCAACTGAGCTACATCCTAAGCTTGTATTTCTTTTTATTAATTATTTTTGTTTTGCATGTTCCTATCCCCATCCTCATAGTTTGGGCATATACAATTAATTTACTAAGACTCACTTCATGTCTGACATCTGTCTTTTTTTTCTCCAAGGAAGGGTCTCACTCTAGCCCAGGCTGACCTGGAATTCACCATGTAGTCTCAGGGTGGCCTCAAACCTACAGAGATCCTCCTACCTCTGCCTCCTGAGTGCTGGAGTGCTGGGATTTAAAGCATACACCACCATGCCTAGCCTGACACCTGTTTTTTTTTTGCCTAAGATGAATTATAAAATAGAGCCTGACCCAAAGAATATTTTGCAGGTATGCAGGAGCAATCATTTTTTTATTTATTCTATTTTTATTTGTTAATTTTTGGCATTTTCCATACATTTGTTTTTGTTGATAGCTATCTCTATCCTATCCCCTCCTCATCTTATCCCCAGCTTACCCCGCCCTGTATTTGTTCAAGTTCTGTTTACATGTAACCTCTATCCTTTTCCCCATCAAACCCTCCTTTTCCAACTCATCTCTTTTTATTGTCCATAATGAGTTACATTGTTTAGTGGGCCAACAATGAGTTGTTATCCCCAATTCCTCATTGCACCCCCCTCCCCAGCCCCAGTCAGCTGGATATCCTCCTCCGTGGGCCGTTTGGATCAGTCTTTGTGGTAGGGGACCATGGATAGCTTAGTATAAAGCTGGGTTCTCCTGACCCAAGTGTGTTGTTACTGAAGGGTGCCAAATTTACATAAGATTCTAAGGACATATCTCACACAGAAGAAATAAGAAATCTACCTCAGAAGAGTACCAGAGATCAGGCACGAAAATCACAGTCAGTGTGCTAATAACAGCAGCACAGACACCAACCTCCATTAACCCTTCAACATGGCAGGGCTTAGAACAAACCTCACAGTTATATCTCTGAATATAAATGGATTTAACTCCCCTATAAAAAGACACAGACTTGCAGGGTGGATCAGAAAAAAGGACCCTTCCATCTGCTACCTTCAGGAAATGCACCTTACCTCTAAAGACAGAAATTGTCTTAAAGTAAAAGGATGGAGAACAGTTTATCAGGCATGTAGAAGTAAAAAGAAAGCAGGTGTGGCTACATTAATTTCTGACAAAATAGACTTTACACCAGTCAATTAAAAAGGATAATGATGGTCACTTCTTACTCATCAAAGGAATGATACAACAGGAAGATATCAACATCATTAACATATATGCACCAAATTTCGGTGCAACACAGTTCATAAAGGAAACTACTCAAAAATAAAGCAGAAATAGACTCTCTAACTCCATCATAGTAGGAGACTTTAATACACCTCTATCATCTCTAGACAGATCAAGCAGACAGAAGATCAGCAGGGACATAACGGAGCTCAATAACACCACTGACCAGCTGGGGATTACAGCTATTTACAGAACGTTCCACCCCAAAGACACAGAATATACATTATTCTCAGCAGCGCATAGGATTTTTTCTAAAATTGATCATATCCTAGGCCATAAACCATCGCTAAACAAATTCAGGAAGACTGATGTAGTCCCTTGCATCATATCAGACCATAATGCATTAAAGGTAGAAATTAATAATGGAATGGGATCCAGAAAATGCACATTGCCCTCTTAGTGCAGCAGGCAGTGCATTAGTCTCATAAACAGAAAATGCACAAAGTACTGGTGCCTGAACAATTCATTCCTAAGAAATGATTGGGTCATCCAAGAAATAAAACAGGAAATTCAAATTTTCTTAGTAGTAAATGATGATGATAACACATCTTATCAGAGATTGTGGGACACATTGAAGGCAGTCCTGAGGGGGAAGTTCATTGCACTAAATGCCTTCATATCAAAGACAGAGAGGTCTCAAATCAATTGCCTAACCACCAACCTAAGCTCATTGGAACATATGGATAAAGCTAACCTGGAGCTCAAGACAAAAGAAAATAATTAAAATCAGAGCTGAGATTAATGAATTGGAAATGAAGAAAATGAATAAAAAAATAGATAAATCAAAGACTTGGTTCTTTGAAAAAGTCAATAAGATCGACAAACCCCTGGAAAACTTAATCAAACAAAAAACTGAGAAGGCCCAGATTAACAAAATAAAAAATGACAAGGGTGAGAGCACAATAGATCCTGAAGAGATTGGAAGACTCATCAGGTCATACTTCCAAAACAAAATTAGAGAACCTGGAAGAAATGGATAAGTTTTGGGACACCTACCAACTACCAAAGCTTAACCCAGAGCAGACAAAATCACTAAATAAAACTATTCCATCCACAGAGATTGAAGATGTAATCAAAAAGTTTCCCAAAAGTAAAATTCCATCGTGTAAATATACGACAGCTTTGCTGTCCATTCCTCCAAGGATGGGCATTTGGGTTGATTCCAATTCTTGGCTATTATGAATTGAGCTGCTATAAATATACTTGTACAAATGTTTCTGGGTTGAGATGTAACATCTTGTGGATAGATGCCTAGTACAGGGATAGCTGGGTCCATTGGTAGTTCTATGTATATTGTGTTCAGGAGCCTCCACACTGCTTTCCATAATGCTTGAACAAGTTTCCAATCACACCAGCAGTGCATGAGGGTTCCTCATTCCCCGCATCCTAGCCAGCAACGATTATTGTTGGTTTTCTTTATGATTGCCATTCTGACTAGGGAAAGGTGGTATCTCATTGTGGTTTTGATTTGCATTTCCCTGATGCTTAGGGATGCTGAGCACTTTCTCGGGTGAGAAAAGGCCATTTGTGGTTCCTCCTCTGTGAATTCTCTGTTGAGATCAGTGCCCCGTTTTGTGAGGGGGCAATTTGGGTTTTGCTATTAATTTTTTTTTTTTTTGAGTTCTCTGTAGGTTCTGGAAATCAGGCCTCTGTCTGAGTTGTAGCTGGCGAAAATCATCTCCCAGTTTGAAGGGGGTCTATTGACTCTGAGAACGATATTTTTGTCTGTACAGAAGCTTTTGAGCCTGATCAGGTCCCATTGGTTAAGTGACTGTTACACTTCCTAGGCTACTAGAAATTTGCTGAGTAACTTATTCCCTACTCCTAGCTTCTGTAGGGTTCCTCCTATTTTTCTTCCAGTGTGTTAAGGGTTGTATGGTTAATATTGAGGTCTCTGATCCATTTGGAGTTGATCTGTGTGCAAGGTGAAAGGAGTGGGTCTATTTTCATTTTTTTACACGTGTTTATCCAATTTGTCCAGCACCATTTGTTGAAGATGCTATTTTTGGCCCAACATATATTGTTGGCACCCTTGTTGAAGACTAAGAAGATAAAATTACTTGCATTAAAGGCTGGGTCTTCAATTCTATTCCACTGGTTAGACGTTCTGTTTTTCTGCCAATACCATGCTGTTTTAGTTACTATGGCTTTGTAGTATGTTTTAAAGTCAGGTATGGTGATACCTCCTGCGTAATTTTTTTTTTTTTGCTCAGAATAGTTTGGGCTATTCAAGATCTCTTTCCCTTCCAAATAAATTTTAAGATTATTTTTTCTATGCCTGTGGAGAAGGAAGTTTGGATTTTTATTTGCATTGCGTTGAATCTGTAGATTGCTTTTGGCAGGACTGCCATTTTTACTATATTGGTTCTCCCTATCCATGAGCATGGAATGTCTTTCCATCTTGTCACATCCTCCTCTATTTCCCTCTTGAGTGTTTCAATATTTTCCTTATATAACTCTTTCACTTCCTTGGTTAGCGATATTCCAAGGTATTTGAATTTCTTTGAGGTTATAGAGAATGGGACAGTTTCTCTGCTGTCTTTTTCTGAATGTTTGTCTTCTGTATGTAGAAAGGCTACGGATTTTTGTGTGTTAATTTTGCATCCTGCCACTCTGCTGAAGGCATTGATCCCCTTCAAGAGTTTACTGATACTGTTCTTTGGGTCTGATGTATATAAGATCATGTTATCTGCAAGGAGGGATATTTTGACTTCTTCCTTTCTGATTTGTATCCCCTTTATGCTATTCTCCTGTCTTATTGCTTGTGATAGAACTTCAAGCACTATGTTAAAGAGCAGTGGTGAGAGTGGATACCCCTGTCTTGTTCCTGAGTTATGCGGGAACTCCTTGAGTCATTCCCCATTGAGGATTATTTGTGCTTTAGGAGATCTGTATATTGACTTTATCATGTTGAAAAATAAGCCATCTATGCCTATCATTTCCAGGGTTTTGAAAATGAAGTGGTGTTGAATTTTATCAAAAGCCTTTTCAGCATCAATTGAGATGACCATGAGGTATTTGCAGGTGAGTTTCTTAATGTGGTGAATTGTATTTATCGACTTTCATATGTAGAACCATCCCTGCATCCCTGGGATCTAGCTGACTTGGTCAGGGTGAATTATAGTCTTGATGTGGGATTCTGTTTGGTTTGCTAGGACTTTGTTTAGGATTTTTGTGTTCAAGTTCATCAGGGATGGGTCTTTAGTTTTCTTTCATTGTTACACCCTTGCCTGGTTTGGGAATTAGGGCGATAGTAGCTTCATAGAAGGAGTTTGGGAGCCTATCCTTTTTTTCTATACCCCTGATAAGCTTCAAAAAGAGAGGTTTCGGTTCTATGATGAAGCTTTGGTAGAATTCAGCTGAGAAACCATCTGGACCTGGGATTTTCCGTTTGGGGAGGTTCTTGATTACCGATTCAATCTCTGTGATTGTTATTGGATTGTTTGGGATCTTTAACTGCTCTGGTCTGAGATTGGGCAGTTGGCAGTTGTCCAGGAATTTATCCATTTCTTGCAGATTCTCTAGTTTTGTGGAGTATAGGTTTTGGAAGTATGACCTGATCATGCTTCCAATCTCTTCGGAATCTGTTGTGATCTCGCCCTTGTCATTTTTAATTTTGTTAATTTGGGCCGTCTCTGATTTTCATTTGATTAAATTGGCCAGGGGTTTGTCAATCTTATTGACTTTTTCAGAGAACCAATTCTTTGATTTGTCTATTTTTTAAATTGTTTTCAAGTCATTAATCTCATCTCTGATCTTAATTTTTTCCTTGCGTCTCGAGCTCCTATGGTTGGATTTTTTCATCTATTCTAATGACCTTAGGTGGTAGCTGGTTGATTTGAGACATGTCTTCATTATGAAGGCATTTGGTGAAATGAATTTTCCCCTGAAGACTGCCTTCATTGTGTCCCATAAATTCTGAAAGGTTGTGTCCTCATTATGGTTTGTTTCTAGGAAATTCAGGATTTCCTGTCTGATTTCTTATTTGACCCATTCATTGTTCAGGAGTGAGTTGTTCACTCACCAATAACTATTGAAATTTTTGGATCTTCTTCCATTGTTTTTTTTTTAATTTATTGTCCATAATGAGTTACAACATTTAGT
>PVHP010054936.1:0-10280 GCA_004024765.1 Zapus hudsonius | reverse complement strand
GCAAGTGTAGTAACACTTCTTATTAACATACTTAAGAAAGTATACATTCATCTCAACAGAAGTAGGAAACCATTCCACAAAGCTCAAAATGCCCATATGATCAAAGTTCTAAACAAGCTAGAGATAAAAGGACCAGAGCTTGTCAATATAAAAGCTACATGCAACAAACTTATAACCAGCATTATGCTAAGAGAGGACAAATGAGACTACATCCTTCAATCTGTTTCCTCTCCCCTTTGGTTCCATTTAAAGAATAGCTCTTTTATTCTGAGGAAGAATGCTATATTTATTCAAGACATTTTCTGTACTCTAGTTGTGCCTGAACAACTAGTTCAGTAAGTCATAATTTGAATGTTTCTGGAAATAAAAAACTACAATTTAGAACATGTAAAGAAAGTCCTTAGGCTGGAGAGATGGTTCACCACTTACAAGTGATTGCTTGCAAACACTTCGTGGCCCAGGTTCAAATCCCCAGAAACAGATGAACAAAATGAATCATGTGTCTGGAGTTCAGTAACAATGTCAGGAGACCCTTGTGTAGACATTCTCTCTCTCTCTCTCTCTCTCTCTCTCTCTCTCTCTCTCTCTCTCTCTCTCTCTCTCTTAAATAATAAATAAATAAATATTTTAAAATCTGTTTAAAGGTGTCCTCATCTAAATATTTTCATTATTTTAATATGGAAAAAGTGAAATTACTTGATATTTTCATTGGGTATTTTCAATTTTTTGATAAGTCTTATAAATATTTATGGAATTATCATTTTAGATAGTGTTATGGGTAAATTGAGGCATGACTGCCCTTATTGTTAAAAAGGAGAGTGTTTATTAAGCTGGCCTGCAATTGTCTTAGTCAGAAATCTGATCAAGGAGCAGTGCCACACTGCCTTCAGCAAGAGTTTGTAAAGGCAAAAACCACAAAGACCGCCTCTTATCTTAACTTTCAAAAGCAGAATTTGATCATTGGAGAAGATTATGAGTTCACATCAGGTTCAAAATTAGATTAAGACATGAGTTATCAGAACGTGTCCTGGTCAGTAATTGTCCTACATTATAGTTAAGTCAGAGGGGCCTATTTCATTTCTAGTAAAAAGAAACATTCTCTAATGGGTAAACAGTTCCTGGCAAGGCGGGTAAAGCACAGTGACAGAGGTGAGAATATGCACTTCATTCTGGATCACCATGACCATCACGAGTGCCCCATTTCCTCATATCCTTGCTTCTATTCCCTCCCAACCACTACACCATATTCCTGTTTTTCATATTTATGTCAGCAATGAACTGTTTAACCATTTGCTAAGGAAGATGTTTTGCCTCTTCAAGCTTCTGATAAAAAAAATGCCAGTACTATGGTCAACCCACCTCAATAGCAAATGGGTTAGCATCAACCACAAGTGTGGATTTTCTTTATCTTCTAGGTGAATTTACAGTAAAAGTCAGATTACATATGACCTCTACTATGTCATTTTTAAATTAAATAATATATGACTATTATTATTATTTTTTCTTTTAATACCAACATTAAGAGAGTTTATTCCTAAAACTATAGGGATTATTTCCTCTCTGGCTAAAAATAAACCAAGGCTAATATCAGAACAAAAATAATAGGTCAATTTTATATTGCAGGTCATTTATTCTGTGCAAGGTAATTGTCTAGGTAAAACTTTTATGCTGACTACACTGATTATTTTCCATTAACCAGATTTCATTTTAACTCTTTTACTTGGGCCTTTTGGGAGTTTGTCTTAACAATATAGAGCATCGTGAATTTAATAAGTGCATATTCTGAGATGAAAACAGACAATTGTTCTTCATAAAAAATAAATTAAAGAAAACTCACTGTGTACAAATATAAGACTTGACCATACACTTTCAGGTAGAGTGATCTATTTAAAATCAGACACTAAATCAATTGGCAGATTGCTATTTCATGGATGGACAAGATTTCTTACTACTGCTTATAAGATAGCATTAAAATATAGCTATGTTCATATTAAGAAAATGATAATGAATTTTAGATATTGTCAAGAAATGGTAATGGATGGATCTGAGTAGTCAAGCTAACTTTGGTTAATACTGTTGCCGTAGGGGAAAGATTGGATTGATTCTCTTGAGATAAATCTGAGATAGCTTTAAGTCCTAGAATAAGCTATTTAAAAGGAGACTGAACAAAAGACTTACCTTCCTTGATAATTACATTACAGAGTAATGGATGTTTGGTCACTCTGAAAGACATTCCTGAGTCTCAAATCTGCTGATAGAATTGGAGCGTTAACTATATTTTAAGGAGAATAGTAGATCTTATAATTATCATTTTCTACAGTACATCCTGTAAGAAAAGAAAGGTAAGAGATATGCAGTCAGTAGGAAAACTGAATAAAGTTTAGTCAAGATGAGAGGACTATTATTATCTCAGTAAGTTACCAATAATCCAAGCTTCCTGAACAGAATTACATGTACCAAGTGTTCGATGATAAGCACCTTTTGCAAAAAGGTAAAGGTATATCCAAAGTGGCACAGAGAATTAATAAGACTTAAGATGAAAGACACATATACTATCCTATACCATATTTAGATTTTTTTTCTTACATTTATTTCTGTGACTTGCCTTGATGCTACAAGAAGGAAACAGAGAAAATCTGGCTCAAGTCAAATAGGAAAGGTTTGCTAGACAGCCTTGATTTATTAAGTTAAATGCTTCTGTTATGTTTTTCTGAGTGTGTAGTAGCCTAAGTGTTCATCAAAATCCATGGATAATTTCTTAATCAATCTGGATATCATGACTGACCTGAAAGTAAAAAGATAAATACATGAGAAATTTTGAGTAGTATTGTTTAAAGCAGTCTAGGAATCCTGGAGAGCAAATAGCTGGAACGTCTATGTATGAGAAAGAACATGCTTTCATAATGGTAGCTGGAAAATTTATGTTATTTTTCTCTAGCTTAAAGTTAGTATTGATTTCCTATCCTTTCATGGATCATGGCTCAGTTAGGATAATGTAACTCACTTTAGAAATGAATGCACAGCTAGACTTCCTCTAGGAATCATAACTTGAATCAAGAGAGCCTTCACTTTAGGGATAAAAGTGTATTTCCAGGGCAGGGAAGGATTGCAATAAATGATGAAGGTTTGAAATAGAATGCACAGTAGAGTATAGGGAATCATTAAAAAAAGCATTCATTTCTTAGAAAACTAGGCTGTTAATTATAAGATGTCAGAGACATAAGAAGAAACTTTTTTAGAATTATTATTATTATTATTATCATTATTATTATTATTATTATTTGACCATCCTGGAAAAGTCTAAATACTTGAGTGAAATTTTTCCCAGATGAAGATTATTGGCTCTCAATATCTAGGACAAAGAGCTTAATGAAATCATGAACTTGATAAGACATGAAGGCCCTGCTGATTACCTCAATTGCAGCAGAATAACAGTGGGAGGTTATTGTGTGTGTGTGTGTTGTTTTTGACATTTAAACAGTTCTATATGCATTTTATTTCAATATGTGTAATGCTGTTATAAGGATCCAATGTTGTCATCAGACAGAAGATTGAAGTAATTAGGTAACTCAGTATAAGTTTTAATTTTGTACCTTGAAAAAAAAAGAACTGTTTTAACAATCCTATTACCTACATCCCCATCAACAGTCCCAGCAGCAAGGACACCTATCTGGGTGTCCTTATCACTGTAGTTACTGAGTGACTGAGCGTATGAAAAAACTTCCTCAAGGAACAGGTGTGGCTTAAAGAAGTCCTTCATCATAAAACCTATTAAAGACAACAGGTGTTTTGCATTCTTTTCTCACCTTAACTATAGGAAAAAATCATCATAAAGCTACTGTCCTGCTCTTCTTCCCAATGTATCTGGAAGGGAAGTATAGTCAGCTCCTTGTGTAATCTGTTCCTCCAATCACAGGGGCGGCACCTCTGTTGTCATGTCTGTGCTCTGCAGCATGAATATATGCATCTGCTCCTGGGGATACTTTTACCCTTAGAACATTATTTTTTAAATATATATTCATGTATTTATTTACAAGGAGAGAGAGGGGGTAGAGGTAAAGTGAGAGAGAGAGAGACAGAGACAGAGACAGAGAGAAAGAGAGAGATGCACCAGAGCCTCTAGTCAGATACATGTGTCACTTTGTGTATCCGACTTTATGTGAGTACGAGGAAATCAAACCCAAGTTTTTAGGCTTTTAACTGCAGAGCCGTCTCCCCAGCCCCAAACGTTATTTTTGCTGGAAGTGCGTTAAATAATGTCCAACTCAGAGAATGATAAAATTGAGAATTATAAATCTCAGGACATGTATATATGTTTACCCTTTATGGTACATCTGGTTTATCTGGTAGCTCAAAAAGAATGCAGCTTGGGGTTAGAATTTTCTTCATCGGAATGATGCAATTTCCTAAAATCACTGTGATGAGCAGTTACTCTGAAACGCAAAGCCTCCAGTAGTTTGGGTGAAAGACTCAGCATATCATCAATCCATAATATTTACTTATAGAAACATAGTGATATAGTTTGGATTCAAGAATCCAACCAGACAATTTAAAACCAACACATAAACATCGAGCTTGAGTCGTTTACTCTTGCTTATGTTGATTAGTAAAGCAGAAGTTTTGTTTTTATTTGTAGGCTGAACTTAAATACCAGGGCTCTCTTGTATGTAGAAGATTTCAATATTGGCTGTGAACATTATAAATCTAGTTGCAGAAAAATGTTAAAGTATCAGCAGCATAAAGTCTCACCTTTACTATTTATGACCATTGAGTCTTTTCAAGCCTTCCCAAGCAAGGAATCCAAGGTGGCCGCCAAGCTGTGACTGCATATTTAGATCTGTTTGAAAAAAAAAATGGCTTCTTGATTTACTCCGGTTGTTGGAAGATTAGAACCTTGAAGCTCAAGGATTGAAGGATCTACTTTTGGCTAGTTTTGGCCTAAAGGCCTCACTAGGCAACACCAGGCCGATCACCTGCTTTCCATAGGCTGGATGGTCAGGATGCCCCCTCTGATTTGTTCACATTTCCTTTCTCAGTACTTCAAGCTACTATTGAGGAGGCAGAGAGGATTTCTACAGAAAGCTTGCAAGCACATTTTCAGTAACGTAATATAGTCACAGAACTGGTATTCCTTTACCTCAGCCATTAGCCATTTTTGAGATGCAAGTTGTCACACCAACAAAATTAAAGGAAAGATGAAAATGAAACATGGGTATAAACACTAGACAGAGGAGACCATTGAGGGCAGCTGGAATTTTCCACGAATGAGACTGATTTAAAATTAGAAATTAATAATAATATTGTTAAAACAAAGATTTCCATAACTCTAAAATCAAAGAAATGCATAGACAAAAGGGTCTGGCTCGCTTTATGGATAACAAATTAAAAGCAACCCAAATTTAGGGTAATTGTTAAATGAGGTAATGACTCTACATTGAGTGGTAATTACAAAGGCAAGAAAGATGCCAAAAGCACAGTATGCAATCGGCATTGGGCCTGTGATGCTGACTTTCAGCATCATCGTGCATCTGGAAACTGCATGGAATTTTAAAAAGCTAAATATCAGCTAAAGACAGGTGAAAAATGAAGCTAGATAGGGCTTGAGGCTTGGAGGCTCTGCTATAGAATTAAAAAATAATAATTGTAGTTTTAATGATAGAGGCATTGAGCATTCTCAAGCAGGATATTGGGGTGTGTTTTGTGTGTGTGTGTGTGTGTGTGTGTGTTTGAATATACAAATATCTGCATGTATATGTGTGCACATATGTTTATATGAGAAGGCCAGAAGAAAAACTCTGACATGCATCCTCAGGAATATCATCCACCTCTTGGACTGTCTTTAGCCTACACTTCAACATTTGGGATCAATGAACCTAACAGGGATCCACCCATCTCAGCCTATCCATTTCTGCCTTTAAAAAACCTTGCCACCAAGCCCTGCCATTTAAATTGGTTACACTGGAAGTACAAGGCATAACTTTACTAAAGGGAAGACTTTTGGAAGCTTTGAGAGATCAAGGATGAGAAGGCAAAAGGATTTTGAAAGAAAGACATGTCTTAGTTTATTCTGGCGTTACTTTTTAGAACACCACTATTGACATACATCCTGAGTTCTTGCGCTGAATATTCACTCTAACTTAGGTGAAGAAGAAATGTTACAGCACCATAATGATAGCAGCTAGAAGGAATGTGATGGCAATAACTATAAACAGAAGGGGACACTGAAGGATTGCATGAAGTCCACAGGAGTAAAGCACATTGCCACAATCTATTTCCTAATTCGGTTTTGGGCACTGCAAGAATGTCTTGACACAACCTGACTAGTAGAAGAAAGAGACCTCCCAAGTATTGAAATTAGAGGCAAGCACCACCCTGCCTGGTATTTTGCAATACTAGGGATCAAACCTAAAGCCTAGATTGTCAGGCTCCTCACTGGACTGTATTCCCAGCACAATCCTTTCATATTTACTTATTTGCAACCTCTATGATTATGTAATATTTTATAGACAAAAGAGGTTTCTCTGGATGGCTTTCAGTCAATCATGCAGCTTCTATGAGGAAGACTTATTTTTTCATAATAGTCAAGAAGGAAGTCAAAGAGATTTGAATCGCGCAGATTGATGCTAGTTTATAAATGGAGTGTGTTGCATGACAAAACCATGGCACAGCCTTTAGAAATTTAGATCATGGCTGAAAGCAGACTAATAAAAAAGGTAACTCAAAACTATCTCCACAATGAATGACACTTTTAAGAACTGAAATGAGAGTGAAAACTAATTTTTCTGCAGACCTGCCTCACAAAAACCCTGTCTCGATACTTTAATTATGGATTTGGGAGACTCTCACCAGGCAAACTAGGAGAGAATGAGCTAGAAGTGCTGACCTGTAGAAGTGAGAGATAAAAATCGCCTAAAAGCACTAAGCTTCTGATAATTTGTTACACCTTTGTAGAAATCTAATATAACAACTAAAGGACTTTCAGATGTAGCCTTGCTGACATTCTATCTTTAATAATGCCCCTGAGGTGACTAGATAGTGATAAAGACATGATTATAAGATACGTCATTTAGGATGAGCCATATATGAAGTCACTGATATTCAGCTTTTTTGACAAATGAAAGTAGAAATTTTATATGGCAAAATTGAAAACAATTTATTATTCCATGAAAGCACTGCATTGGCCAACTTTTAAAATAGAAGGTTCTGAATGTGCACTGTCAATGTACAACTTTGGAAATTTCATTCACACAAGTACTATGTCTATGTAAATGTGCTGATCAAATATATGTACTCAATGGAAAGATAGCATGTCTTCTGTGATAAAGAGTCAAGTTTTTTTTTTTTAATTCAAATCTTTACTTTTCTACAAAGACCTCTAGAACTTTCTTTGGAAAATGCCAGACAATGACCACAGCAAAATGAAAGGAGGCAGGGAGAAAACAACACACATGGCTTTGAGAAAATTCAGGCAGATGTAATAATTTTCAAAATGATCTTCAAGCATGATTCTGTTTCAGTGTAAAATTAAAAATAGGCATGAAAATAGCTGTCTAATTGAAGCATTGGGACATATCCAGCAAATTAGAATTGACAAAAAAAATCAGCGAGTTAGAGTGGAAAAGAAAAATTCTGAGTTATCAAACCAGAATTGACCCAGGAAGCTCCATCAGGAAGAAAATATTGTCAATTACCCAGTTGCAACAAATAAATGGGAGGATGCCGCCTTTTTAAAGGTCATCAAATAACAAGCAGTTCCAGGCTAATTGATGTGGGAGAGGGCATGGCAAATGGCTGGTGTGGGGGAGGAGCCAGTGAGAAGTCCAGACAGGTGAGAAGAGAGGATCCCAGACAGTGAGTCCTGGGAGGAGTTGAAGAAGGAAGATGGCTTTGACTCTTAGTATGCTTGTGCCTGAAGGTGTCCTGGCATGTTAGAGAATGGTGGGTCAGCCTCACTAAGCATAGCTGAAACAGTACCTAACCCTAAATGAGCATTTGGAGAGAACATACATGTGTAGGCCAGGGGAAAATAACTCACCTGAGGAGAAACATCAAGGGCTTCAGAGGCAGCTATATCCAGACAATGATCCTAGCCACATTGCATCTCATCTACCTTTTTTTTTTAATCTTTGTTTTTGATTTTTGAAATGTTTGTTACATTTATTTTCTCTAATTTTTATCACAATTCATGGTCTTTAGTTTGGCGGCATGGTCAAGTGAAGTATTCCATATTTCATGTCATGCAAGAATGTTTTCTCATTGAACATTTTTCAAAATTAAAATGGTACAGGAATAAGAGTGGGTGTTCAATTGAGCTATGGTAGTATTGGTGTCTGTACTTCACAGAAGTTGACTAATATATCATATAATCAAGAGTCGGATATGAAGAGTATAAGGAACAAATAAATCTTCATGATAAGATTTTCTCGATGAAAGTTCTTACAGCAAGGAAATTAGATACGTGCACTGGTAGACAGATGATTTTACAATAAGGAGATGAGGATGAGAGACATACATGATAAATTCAAAGTAAAAGAGAATTAATAGGGTTTTGTATTTTTTTAATTTTTATTTATTTGCTAGCAGAGAGAGAAAGAATGGGGGCACCAGGGTTTCTTGCCACTGCAAACAAACTCCATATGCATGCCTCACTTTGTGCATCTGGCTTTACATGGGTACTGGGGAATTGGGCCCAGGTTCTGATGCTTTTCAGGCAAGCACCTTAGTCTTCTTTCCTGCGCTTCATTTTTGGTGTTAGAAAAAAAGATGCATGTACAAAAATACAGCTGACTATTTTGATCATTGGCTGACTTGACTCCCATTCTGTTCACTGAAGACTCAAATGATGGACTTTGGTGAAAATATTCTAAGTATGTAAAGTAAACACAAACACTGACAGTCACAGAAATGTCAGTTTAAGAAAAAATTAATAATGCACTTCACCATTTTCAATGCACAAATGCCTAAAGAAGATTTTTTTCAAAAGAAAAATAAAAGATATAATTTTCAGTAAACTTTTCTTGTTAACTCAGATATTTTTAATATATATTTATTGTCCATAATGAGTTACATTATTTAGTGGGCAAGTAATGAGTTGTTATCCTGAATTCCCCAATTCTCCCCCTCCCCATCCCTCATCAGTTGGATATCCTCCTCCGTGGGTTGTCTGTATTAGTCCAGATATTTTTTTTAAGTGTTAGCAAATAAAATTTTGAGGACCTGTGGAGATGGTTTAGTGGTTCAAGGACCCTGCATGCTTAGCTTGCTTTCATGGGTTCAGTTCCCCAGCTTTCCACCGGACACCAGAAAATGGGTCTTTGCAGCAACAAGAAACCTCATGAGTGCACACACACACACACACACACACACACACACACACACACACACACACACAGACAACTTTCAAGTAAATATTTGTTTTAATGTTGAAATTTGAAAAACCATTTTAGAGCACAATGTGCTTAATTGTAGATGTTTTCCACTTTTTAGCTATCAATGACCTAAATTTGGTTGAACAGTCAAAATAATAAAATTATATCTTAATCTCTCCTTCCCTGCCAACCTAGAATGTTCAATAGGTCCTGTATCTTCTAGTGTAATATGGAAACTATTAACATCCAAACAATCATTTGAAATAAAATTTTGTTAAAATATCCCTGCATATAAAAAATACCTAATGGTATATATAGGAGAAATTTCTAATTAAAATTTTATAATAACTATACACTTTTGAGGAAATTTTTCTTTTATTTTCATTGAAGAAAGTTTAATAGAAATAGCTATAATATCATAGAATCTAAAGGAATCTTGAATAGCATCTTGTCAGATCTTTGACCAATTTAAACATTTAAAAATTTGAGGCCTTTTCAGTGAAGTGAGCTGCTTTGGCAATTAACACTAACATTTAGTTCTTTGACACTTTCCTGTTGGGCTGACACTATACCATCTACAATTTCCTCCTCTGAAGTTGAAATCAGTCATAAAACATATCCAATCTATTTCCTGAACACCCACATGTCCTTTTAAAAAGTGTTTGGTTCTTCCTACCATTGCTCTTATTTCTAAGCATATTTTTAATTACCCCGTTAAAATTATCTTTATACACACTGATAATTTCTGCTCTCAGAAGGTCAATAAGTCATTCTTTTGAAATTTAGCGTTGGGAGACATTCAGTGCAAAGAATTGTGATTCATAATTGCTCAAGTGCTGAAATTAAGTGACACATGAGAGTTCATTTCTACCGGAGAACCTATACATCATCCTCTCCTGGGCTCAGGGAGCA
>PVHP010054935.1:0-10283 GCA_004024765.1 Zapus hudsonius | reverse complement strand
TAGGCAGGCTCGCTGTCACGGTGTCTCACCATGCAGAGGGGGGTTTCTATAATCACCTGGATGAGGACAAGAAAGGGTGCTGAACGCTGCGATCTGAGAATCCTCGGGGATTGGTGATGTGGCTCAGAGGGCCTGAGAACCTGGCTTCAACCCCCAACACCTATCTGAAAAGAGCCAGGTGTGTGGTCGCTTCCACACGTCTGTTATTCCCACTCCAAGGGGATGTGGAGACAGAAGAGACCCTGGGGCTCTCAGGTGGTCCAGTCTAGCTCCAGGTTCAGTGAGAGACCCCGTCTCAAGGAAATAAGATGGAAGAGCGAAGGAGGAGGCCATGCAATCTCTAACCTCCCCATGTGTGCTCACAGGGTGCACACTTCAGTGTGCACACACACCAAATACAACAAGAGACAGAGAGAACCCCAGTTGGCTGGTGGGGATAAGCTTGGCCGGGCAGGTGGACTCCAGGAGGAGCCTGGTCTAGACTGACCCTGAGGAGTACGTGAGAGGTCACCCTGGCTGGGGTGGGAGTTTTCTGTGTTTAGAAGTTCTGTGGAGCCGTGGTACAGAGATTAACAGTGGAGGGCAACAGTGGGGACGTGGAGGTTTCCTTCGGATGTGAGCGAGGTCTGCACCATCTCAGGTGTCTCTCTGGTTCAGGACTCATAGCTGACCCTGGTCCCAACCAAGCAGAAGCAGGGACAAAGATGCATGGGTGTGTAGACCCCCTCCAGCCCTCACCTGCCTCCCGATGCCAGAGTGTATGGCGTGGGCAGTCACACAGACAGGTGGGGCTCTGTGTCCCCCCAAACTCCCACCCTGCATCTGCGATGCTCTACAAAGGCTGCAGAGTGTGGAGTAAACACGGCAGGCCAGGGAGAGGGTTGTTTGCTGAACGTGTCAGCTGACCGACCTGAGCTGGCCCCACTGGTCCCCAGGGGGACGGCAGGAATGAAGGGGGGCCGTACAGACTGTGCTAGGCTCTTCGGGGCTGGCCAGCTGTGCTCCCCACACACAGGATGGTCTTGAGCAGCAGAGACAGACTGTGCTGCAGGCTTGGGGTGAGCCAGGGGCAGCCCTTGCCCTGGTGTGAGTCCACCCTGTGTGTGGCCACAGGCCACCCCAGCTCATGACTTGCTTTAGGTCCCTCCTCAGCTGGCCTTTCTTCATAGGGCGCAGCCTCCCACCAAGAGTCCTTGCCACCCACCTTGAGAATCCTGAGTCCTCAGCGCTCAGGGACAAGGCTGCGGAGACCAGCCGTCTCTAGGCAAGGAGAACCCTGGGAGTGGCTTTGTCCGTCCTTCTACACAGACATGACCACCATCTTCTGTCCCTTCAAGCTCTCCTTCAGGGAGTCACTTGGCTCTTTGTCACCTAACAGTTCCACCCAAGCACCAGCCAGCAGCCCTTCATCCTGTGTGGTTGGCATATTGTCCCAGCAGGAAGCACCTTTCACGTCTTTAGTTGGTTTGTGTGTGTGGTGTGCATGTGTGCGTGTGTGTATATATGTGTGTGCATGTGTGTATGTTTGTGTATGCATGTGTGTATTCATGTGCATGTGTGTATGTGTGTATATGTGTGTGCATTGTGTGTATGTGTGTGTGCATGTGTGTATATATGTGTGTGCATGTGTGTATGTTTGTGTATGCATGTGTGTGTATTCATGTGCATGTGTGTATGTGTGTATATGTGTGTGCATTGTGTGTATGTGTGTGTATATATGTGTGTGCATGTGTGTATGTGTGGAAATGTGTGTGCATGTGCATGCATGCATGTGTGTATGTTTGCATGTGCATGTGTGTGTATTCATGTGCATGTGTGTATGTGTGTATATGTGCATGCATTGTGTGTATGTGTGTGCATGTGTGTATATATGTGTGTGCATGTGTGTATGTATGGAAATGTGTGTGCATGTGCATGCATGCATGTGTGCATGCATGCATGTGTGCATGTGTACATGTGTGTATGTTTGTGTATGCATATGTGTGTATTCGCATGCATGTGTGTATGTGTGTATATGTGTGTGCATTGTGTGTATGTGTGTGTGCATGTGTGTATATATGTGTGTGCATGTGTGCATGTATGGAAATGTGTGTGCATGTGCATGCATGCATGTGTGCATGCATGCATGTGTGCATGTGTGTACATGTGTGTATGTTTGTGTATGCATATGTGTGTATTCGTGTGCATGTGTGTATGTGTATGATTGCGTGTGCATTGCGTGCATGTGTGTATATATGTGTGTGCATGTGTGTATGTATGGAAATGTGTGTGCATGTACATGCATGCATGTGTGTGTACATGTGTGTATGTTTGCGTATGCATGTGTGTGTATTTGTGTGCATTGTGTATGTGTGTATATGTGTGTGCATTGCGTGCATGTGTGTGCATGTGTGTATGTGTGTGATTGTGTGTGCATGTGTGTGTGCATGTGTGCATGTGTGTATGTATGGAAATGTGTGTGCATGTACATGCATGCATGTGTGTACATGTGTGTATGTTTGTGTGTGCATGTGTGTGTATTTGTGTGCATGTGCATGTGTGTATATGTGTGTGCACATGTGCAGATACGTGTGTGTGTGCATGTGGAGGTCAGAGGACAACCTATTTTTGAGATGGGTCTGGAACCCGCCATTAGGCTAGAATGGCTGATCAGTGAGCTTTGAGAACCTTCGTGTCTCTGCCTCCCCAGTGCTGGGCTCACAGGCACCACTTCTGGCGTTCAGGTGGGTGCTGGGGCTCTGAACCCAGGTCTGCATGAGCCATGTCCCCAGCGTCGCCTTGGCTGAGTTTTAACTGGGATCTGTCCACCCCTGAGGATGCAGCGCTCCAAGGGTATGGGGCTGCTCTTTCTCCAGGGCTGGTTGTCTGTTGAACTAGTTTTAGTTGGTCCCAGGGACTCTGTCTCTGGAGGGATGGCTCCCTCCAACATTCATGGATGAACCCACTCCTCCATACCCAGGTCTGGCTTCCTTTCAATTACTTTCTTGTTGTTAGGACAAACACCTGACCCAAAGCTGATGGGAGGAAAGGTTTTATTTTTGTTTATAGTCTGGAGGGAGAGGATGGCATGAGCAGAGGCTGCACATCACCTCCGCCATGTTGGGTGAAAACAGCAGCAGGAGAGTGAGCCAGGCTGTAGCAAGGGGGAGCTGATTATAACGCCCCAAAGCCCACCCGAGAAGCACACCTCCTCCAGCGAGCTCCACTTCCAAAATTGCCACCAGCTGGGGACCAAGCGTTCAGAACCTATGAATTTATTGAGGGGGGTTACCTCATTCAAACCACCACATCCCTGGAGGCTTAACATGGCGATAAGCCTGCTTTTACATGGCTCAGGACCCCCCTCTGTCCTGGGGAGGCAACGGGTCATTCTTTTCTCCCCTGATGGTTCCACAAATACCTATGGACCACTTATTCCTGTTGCCATTTTCCTCCTTCTGACAGCAATTTCCCTTCCTGATGAGAAGATCCACACTCATCAGAGCTCTGCTAGAATCTGACACAGTGAAAAAAAAAAGAAAGAAAAAAAAGAGGGAAGGAAAAGGCAATAACATGGCTACCCCTGTGCTCTGTTATTCCAAAGACTCCAAGACCTCAGGTGAAAGAGCCAATCAAAATCCATAATTGGACATAGGTTGGCTGCTAATTGGTTACTGACGAAACCCACAAGGTTTCACCTGAAATCAAGCGCTCTGCTCTCCTCCTTCACTGGCCTCCCTGTGCCTCCTAGACAGCAGAAGGGCACTTGGTATCCTCAGCTGTCCCTTCACAGAAGCCCATGGTCCAGGCCAGAAAGAGGGTTCAGAAAGAGGCTGCATACAATGCAGACACATACTAAGTATTTGTGGCTGGAGTAAGTGGGATCTGG
Source organism: Zapus hudsonius (assembly GCA_004024765.1). Lineage (NCBI taxonomy): Eukaryota > Metazoa > Chordata > Mammalia > Rodentia > Dipodidae > Zapus > Zapus hudsonius. The sequence continues at coordinate 6,415 of PVHP010054935.1, read as the reverse complement.
GGGTGGTGCTTCCGCAAAGTAGAAGGTTCTGGAAACCCAGAACATAGTGTAGCACCCTGAAGCCTCTTCCTAGTGGACGGGACCCTGGGCATCCCCCATTCTCTGTACATGCCTGTGTGCACAGCTCAGCTACTGCCCCACCCCCATGGGACATGAGACGTAAACAGTCTATAAATGCTCCTCTTAAGGTCCAGTGCAGTCTGGGTGGTCCTAGCCAAGAGTGGGCAGAAGCACCTTCTGACTTGAGTTTCCCCTCTGAAGCAGAGAAGTGGGTTTAAGCCTTTTGTCTGGATGTGGAGGAGAGCCGAAGGATGGGTAACAGGATGTCATGGTTTGATCCAGGTGTCCCCCACAAACAAATGAATGTGTTCTGATAGATCCATCCTCAGCTGATGGCAGTTTGGGTTTTACAACCTCGATGGAGCTGTGTTGTTGTTGGTGGGCTTATGGGGTTATAAGCCAGCTTCCCCTGGCCAGTGTTTGGCACACCTTCCTGCCTCTGTTTGCAGTGCTGCGGCGGAGGTGATGTCCAGCCCTCTGCTCATGCCATCGTTTTCCCTGCCAGGATGGAGTCTCCCCTCGAGTCCGTAAGCCAAATAAACCCATTCCTCTACAAGCCGCTTTTGCTTGGGTTCTCTCTGCGCAGCAACTAGAAAGCTGACTGCAACACAGGATGTTTAGGAAGCATCTGAACGCCCCACCCCAGAAGGGGGGCCCAGGTTCTGAGAGAGGCTGAGAGATGAGACTTTGCTCTCTGTAGATCGCAGGCTTGGGTGGCAGCAGAGGAAGGAGGCTACAGTGGCGAATCAGCAGAGAATGGCAATGGAGCCAGGTTGGCCTGACCCCAGCCACTCTGTGAGTCACAGTTCAGGGCCCTGTGCTAATCTTAACTGCTCAGAGCAACCTGTAAGGACTTGCCACCAAGCCTGAAAACCAAAATACTCCCGGGATGATGTGGTTCTGGAAAGGCCTGGCCTGTGAGGGCAGGAGTCAGAGAATGGAGCCGGGGTAGAGAGGCCCAGCTCTGGCAGTGAGGCTGTCCATGATCCCCACTCGCCCGTGACCTTGGGCAGGATGAGCTCCCAGGTCCCCAGCAATCTTCCAGACTGCAGCTGAGCAACACAGTGGAGGGAAGGAACCTGGTCTAGAATCAGCCTCAGCCCATCTGGCCCTGCCCCATCCCAAAGTAGCTCACCAAGGACTTGACCTTAAATGGTGTTCGAAATGGTGTGATTTTGAACAAATTGCTCCCAAGCCTCCTTCCTACAATGGAGGCAGTGGATTTTGAAGTCATACTAGCCTGGGTTAGTGTTGCAGTCAGCTTTCTAGTTGCTGCGCAGAAAGAACCCAAACAAAAACGGCTTGTTGAGGAATGGGTTTATTTGGCTTACGGACAGGGGAGACTCCATTCTGGCAGGGAAACGATGGCATGAGCAGAGGGCTGGACATCACCTCCGCCACACCACTGCAAACAGCAGCAGGAAGGTGTGCCAAACACTGGCAAGGGGAAGCTGGCTTAGAACCCCATAAGCCTGCCCCCAACAACACAGCTTCATCGAGGTTGTAAAACCCAAACTGCCATCAGCTGAGGATCGATCTATCAGAACACATTCAATTGTTTGTGGGGGACACCTGGATCAAACCGTGACAGTTAGAATTTGGTTCCAACACTGGGTGCCTTAGAGCAAATCATTCAACCTCATCAAGCCCGACTTTGATAGTCTATAAACCAAACGTAGTAAGAGTTCTTTGCTAGGGGTTGTTCTGGGGGCCACGCAAGTAGCACTGTGATATATATATATATATATATATATATATATATATATATATATATATATATATATATGCATGCTTGGATCAAGACCTGGTATACAGTCAATCCCAGCTGCTAGCTTTACCAGCCTCTATCAGAAAAAAAGTCGAGTAAGAAAGATAGTTCTCCAACTGTCCTTCCCTGCAACCAGTGCCTTGATTCTGCTCTGCCCTCAGACTCTGGGGCTGAGAAAGCAGAGATGAACAGCTCTTCTGGAAGAGACTGAAGGTGCGCAGAGGAAGGGTGGTGAGCACAGGTGAGCTCTGAGAAGTCTGTGCAGGAGCAGCAGCCAGTTGGGTGCTAAGGCTAGTCCTGGGGACTCCCTGATGGCTGGAGGAAGCCAGTCCCCCAGCCTGATTCCCAGATTCCACTGCATTCTAAATAGATGGATCTTGTTACATTTTTTCCCCAGGTGGTGTTTCCATCATGGTTTGAATGGCCACTGTGTCAAATTATGTGTGTGCACCCGTGTGCATGTGCACATGTGGGCGTCGTTGATGTGTGCAAATGCATGTCTGTGTGCATGTAACGTCACTGATGTGTGCATGCGCATGTGTGCGTGTGGACATCATTGAGACGTGGGCCTGGGGCTCGCTGAGGAGACCAGCCAGGATGCTAAGCATGTGCGTCTTTGTTCTGGGGACTGAACCCAGGTGGCAAGCACTCTGCTGACTGGACTTTCTCCTCAGCTCCTTAAGTGATCATAGACTAGAACACGTTGCTGGTCAGGAGGGTGTGTGACCCCACCCCCACCCCCACTGGCATGCTGGGGTAGGTATGCCCGTGACCCAGAGGGACAGGAGAGGTGTGTCTGAGTGTCCATTGCTTCCTACTGAGCCCTCTCCAGACAGGTATGGACATGCTTCTGCCAAGCACAAAGCCAGGCCTGAGGCTCAGATGTGAACACAGAAGTCCAGAAGGGCTGGACCCACTCAGACGGTAAGGTCACATGGAGACCCTAGGACAGGCATGGAGCTTGGGGAGGAGGAACCTGGAATAATACAGGCCTTGAGTACTTGGTGTGGGAGACAAGCCCAAGAATGTGGGCAGCAGGGCACTGGGGACAAAGAGAAGACACAGAGGGTGCAGTGTTGTGGGGAAGAGGAGAGAAAATCACAGTTGGAAGGCAGCCCCAGGTGGGACCTCTCCATTCCTGACCCAGCACACCTCCAATCTGCAAAGGTGAAGCTAAAATGGAACACAGAGAGAGAGCGTTGACATGGGTCCAGAGACCAGCTGTGAAGGCCAGAGGCACATCTGGCCAGCTGGGCTGGAGGAGGGTGCGTCTGTAGCTGGCTGGAAGCCAGGGACTTGGTGGAGACAGTTAGGGCTCCTGTTTACTGTCCAGTGGAGGTGTTGGGACAGGAAGGCACGTGGAGGAGAGGGTCCTCAGGCGGAAACAATTTATCTGGGGCACGAGGAACAGCTGGGGGGGGTCATGGGGAACGGCTGGATACTTTCCAAGGCCAAACAGGATGCCCTGGGCCGGAGTGCTGGTGGATGCCTCCTGCCCCCACCTGCTGGCTCCATCAGCCGCTGACCTTTCCAGAGCAGGACAGTGGCCGGCTGCCTCCACTCCTCATCCAGACTGGCCTGTCCTCTTTTGGGGACACCTCAGCCCAGGCGAAGGTTGTGTTGCCACTGATTGCACTGTGAGCGGCCACCATGTGTGAAGTGTGACACATTCCTTCCGTTTGCATGTCCTGGGAGACAGGTGAGCTCTTCATTTTCCAGAAGCAACACTGGGGATGTAGCTCAGATGGTGCAGTGCTTGCCTAGCATGTACAAGGCCCTGGGTTCCATCCCCCATCCCTCATAAACCACAGGGTGGTCCAGGCCTGTAAGCTCAGTGCTTGAGGGGTGGATCAGGAATCCAAAGTCACTGTTGGCTCCGTGGGGAGTTCAAGGCCAGCTTGAGAACAGGAGACTCTATCTCAATGACCCAAGGAAAGAAAACAGATTATAGTGATTTTTCCAAGGCTGTACAAGAAGATAGGACAGGGTTGTGGGAGAAACTCAAATCCAAGCCTAGCTTTTTAAAAAAATATTTTATTTATTCATATTCAAGCAGAGATACAGATACAGAGAGAGAGAGAAAGAGAGAGGGAGAGAGAGAGAGAGAGAGAGTGTGTACCTGGGCCACCACCTTGTGGGTCTGGCTTATGTGGGTCCTGGGGAATTGAACCCAGGGCCTTAGGCCCCAGAGGCAAGTGCCTTAACTGCTGAGCCATCTCTCCAGCCCCAAGCCTATCTTTAGAGAATGGCTCGAATGTCCCTGAGGCAAATTGGGGTCTGCGTTGGTCCCTGTGGGACCAACCACCTCTGACTCCCTATCCTTGACACAGGGCCAGTAACCTCTGTGCATCTCACAGCCCCTTCTGCTCAGCAGACCCTCTGTGCTCACAGGGAATGGCTAGCACCCTCCCCTAAGGCTCTGTGCCCAGAACCAGACAGGGCAATAGCAGCTGCTGAAAAATTACCTGAACAAATAAAAGTCCTTTCTGGAGCTCAGAACCCTAGCTTCTCTTTTGGAGGAGGCTGAGGAGTGAGGGGAAGGGGGAAAAGAAACAAGAGGCTATGTCTATACTCTTAAAACCCAGTGATTGGACATTGGACCAGGGGCCAAGTCCCAAGCTCAGCTGACTCTCAGAGGATGTCAATACCCCGAAAGAATGGAACATATCTGATCTCAAATTATCCCCTCCTGCAGACACTTGGACCTCCTGCAGGTCAGGGCTTTTCAACAAGAATGGAACATACAGTGTGTCTCCCTTTCAGACCTACAATCATCCTACAAATCAGGCGTGGCCACTCCATGTTTTGGATAAAGAAACTGAGGCTCAGAGATGAAAGACCAGCCTGAGGTCATGAATAGCTGGAAGCTGCTTTAATTTAGTGGAGACGTATAGACTATGCATCAGGAATTCGTAAGGATAAGAAACGTTGTGCTGCAGTAACATAGGGTTCCCAAAATCCTAATGCAACCAAGGCTGATTCAAGTCTTACTCAAAAATCTGAATTTGTATGACTTCCAACATCTTCTGTTTTGGGTTATTCTGAGCTAGGGTTCTTTTGTCCCATCAGAAAACTCATTTCCTGGGGCAGGTTACAAGACAGTTCACTAAAGCACTCACTATTCAGAGCTTGGCACACAGTCTTGCGTGTCAGTGGTGGACTGGAGGGAATGGGGGTGCTGGCAGCCTATTGGTCGTTCTATTGTCACTATAACAACCATGCATTGTGCCAGGCACTGGGCCTGAACCCTCCTGGGACGTTCTGTTACCATAAATGGCCTCTTGGGGGGACTAGTTTTCTGTGATGGCCACCAGGCAGGCATCAGCCTCCCGTAAGGCTCAGGCTGTCTCTCTCGTTCACAAGCAGGCTAGCCGGCCCTCAGGCCTCCCATCAGGCCTTAGACAGGCTGGGATTACACACCCCCATCACAGCACCCCACATTTTACACGGATTCTGAGGAGCTGAACTCAGACCCTCCTATTTGTGTCACCTCCCCAACATGACTTTAAATATTTTATTTATTCATTTTCAAGCAGAGATACAGAGAGAGAGAGAGAGAGAGAGAGAGAGAGAGAATGCACCAGAGCCACCACCTTGTGCATTTCTGGCTTATGTGGGTCCTGGGGAATTGAACCCGGGGCCTTAGGCACTGGAGGCAAGTGCCTTAACCGCTGAGCCATCTCCCCAGCCCCAACATGACTTTAAAAAGCCCAGCTTGGAATACTTACTGTCTCTACCCAGAGGTTCCAGCACACCAGGTTGGAGCTTCTAAATGGCCTTTCTTATCTGTGCACAGTTTTCTTTTGGTTCAAGTCGACACATTGGTGGTCAAAGGCCAGGGTTGCAATAATCCAGAATTCTGTCCACCAGCGTGTCTGACAGGTGATACTACTGTGCTGGGTCCTTTACTGAGTCTTAGCTGGGAAGCTGTCATGTGGACAAGCTTATTTACAAGCCGGGCTTCTTCATGCGTGGGGACCAGGTGCTGAGGGTGAGGCCTCCGACAGGCCGCGTAGCCTGTCTTCCTAGACTCCCTTCCCGCTGAGAGAGCCATGGGCCCTCTACCAGGCCACAAGCTCAGTGAGGCGAGAAGTGACTGGATCACTCTGACCTTCCAGAGCCCAGAGCCAGGCAGCAGCATATGTGTGAGTGAGCCACTGTGTTGAATTCACCACCTTCTAAGCATTCTTTTTGTTAAACCTTTTTTTTTATGTCTTGTTTTGAGGTAGGGTCTCCCTCTAGCCCAGGCTGACCTGGAATTCACTCTGTAGCCTCAGGGTGGCCTTGAACTCAACTGTGATTCTCCTACCTCTGCCTCCTCAGTGCTGGGATTAAAGGTTTGCACCACAATGCCCAGCTTTTTTGAAAACCTTTTATTGATAGCTTTCATAATTATAGACCATAAACCATTATGATTCCCTCTGTTCTCTCCCCCCTCTCAATTAGTCTCTGATTTGTTTTGGTGTCACTATCTTTCCTCCCATGATGTGTAGGTATCACCAGGCACTGGGAAGTCAGGAATATCAAGGCCATTTTGTGTCTGGAAGTTTGCGTTGGAAGCAGTCCTCCCCTTCCTTTGGCTCTTAC
>PVHP010054934.1:0-10300 GCA_004024765.1 Zapus hudsonius | reverse complement strand
TCCAGGGAGGGTCTGGCTCTGCCTCAGACAGACCTGGAATTCACCATGTAGTCTAGGGCTGGTGTTGAACTCCTAATAATCCTTCTACCTCTACCTCCAGAGTGTTGGGATTAAAGGTGTGCATCACCACACATGGCTTATTTTTGTATTTGTTTATTCCATCTGTGACTGCAGCCTTTGGGAGGGTGGGGTGCCACTCACATCCAGGAAGGTTCTTCCCGCCTCCTTGACACCTCTCTGGAGTGCTTTCAGAGCCTCCGGGGTGTGTCTCATAGGTGACTGCCAATGCAGGCAAGTTGGTAATGATAAAGAGCCATCTTTCCTCCCATGGGTAAACACATTGCTATAGCTCTATTTGGGATAGCCCATGTCCACACACATGCACATGTGTTTGTGTTGGTGTGCACTAATTCTTTTTAAAAAATATTTGAGAGACAGACACAGGCAGACAGAGTATGGGAGCTTGAGGGCCTGCTATCACTGAAAATGATAACTGGATGAAAACTCCAGATGATATATGAGCGTTTTGTGAATTTGTGAATTTGACTTTTTGTGGTTACTGGGGACTCGAACCTGGATCATCAGGCTTTGCTCCCGTTTCTCTGCTGAGGGTAAAAAACTCCCACACACCTTCAGTTTTTGGTAGAAGAGATCTGCGATCTCTCTGCCCACTTTTCCTCCCTGGGTTGCTTTAGCATGGCCACAACCTTACCATCTTAACTGGAAGACCCCTCAGTCTCTTTGTTAAGAGAGGTGGGTGAGCTGGGGAGATGGTTCAGTGGTTAAGGCATTTGCCTGCAAAGCCTAGCCACTGGAGTTTGATTCCCCAGTGCCCACGTAAAGCCAGATGCACAAAGTGGCACATGCGTCTGGAGTTCATTTGGAGTGGTTTGGAGGCCTGGTGTGCCCATTCACTCTGCCCGTCTCTCTTCTCTATCTCTCTTTGCTTGCAAATAAATAAAAATATTTTGCTGGGTGTAATGGCGGACGCCTTTAATCCCAGCACTTGAGAGGCAGAAGCAGGAGGATTGCTGTGAATTCGAGGCCACCCTGAGACTACATAGTGAATTCCAGGTCAGCCTGGACTAGAGCGAGAGCCTACCTCGAAAAACCAAAAAAAAAAAAAATTAAAAAGAAAGGTGGGCACTTCTTTTCTTTAATATCATTTTTTATTAATAAGTAGAATCTCTGTATGTATGAGTCTTGTGTTGGTACCCCATTTCCTTCCTTCCAGCCCCTATTCCACCGAGGACTCTCCTCATGGGATTGTCAGAATGCTCCTTGGGATGGAGGGCTATGGGTTGTTTGAGAAAAGGTTTTGGGGGGGGCAATGGAGAGGTGGGAATTTCTCACGAGGGGACGTGTTTGACATGGAATTAGCCTCAGATGCGTGGTTTATGATTTTCAGGGACCTTTGACGATGGAAGCAGAAATCAGAAATCATTGAGGCTCTTGCTGGCATTTTCTTTCTCCCTTTTCCTCCTCTTCATTCTTTTTCCTCTCCTCCTCCTCCTCTTCTTCCTCTTCTGTGTATCACTAGGGATTTATCTCAGGGCATTGCATGTCCTAGGTAAGCCTTCTACCCCTGAGCTACACCCCCAGACTACGTACTTTCTTCAGATGGCCTGCTGTACCACCCGAGAGATACCTGTATATGCATTCATACTGCTGCTCTGTTCACAGTGGCCAGGAAACGGAATCAGCCTAGATGTCCATCGACTGAGTGGACAAGGAAGATATAGTATTTACACACAATGGAGTTTTCCAGGAAAATTGGTGACTCTGGTGGCCCCGACTGATGAAGGTAGAATTTGCATATCCTTGCTCATCTACAGATCCCAGCTTTGTTTAATGCATATACACAAGTGGGTGAGTGTTGGCAGAAGCTATGAAACCAGAAAGGAGAACCTAGGTGATGAGGAAGTGAGGGGAAGGGGAGGGCAACAGGACACGTGTAAGATGAAGGCTGTGGGGTGGTGGAAGGCAGCAATGGGGAGGGGGATGCAGGAAAGGAAGGGGAGAAAAGAGAGGATCAATATAAACAAATTTTGCTTGCAGATCCCACAGTGGAACCTCATGCTTGGTATACGAACAAATGGAAGACAAGGCAGGCAGTACTGATTTCCCCAAGTTCTTTCTTTTTCTGCAGCTGGTTCTCAGAGCCTTGAATGCATCTTGGGTCACAACCTCTTTGTGATAAGGATGAAAAGCAGAAAAACAAGACCTGAAAACTTCTGCTTTCTGTGTTTCCTGTAACCATGACAACAGTGATCACAAATGATCCTCTTTCTTGCACTCAGTAAAGTCTCTTGTTTTCTTGGTGGGTTTTGTCCATCCAGCTTGTCATAGGTTGTGGTCACTCTGAAGTTCCCTCTGTAATCTTTCCACTTCTTTGTCCTGGTCCTTCCTTGTCTGCCATCACCAACCCCTCACTCCAGGGTTTTTTTTTTTCCTCTTTGCTTGCTTTCTGGTTATATTGAATCCACACAACCACCCTATTGTACTCTTGTGTTTCTTTAATGTTTGGTGTGTAATCTTTTTTTCTGCAAACACTCTGCGTTGTTCAGATGGGGAAGAGGGTGCCCTTGAAGCCACAGATCAGCTTCCGTCCATGAAAAGATCTTTCTTTTTTTTTTCCAGGTAGGGTCTTGCTCTAGCCCAGGCTGACCTGGAATTCACTATGTAGTCCCAGGCTGGCCTTGAACTCATCGTGATCCTCTTACCTCTGCCTCCCAAGTGCTGGGGTTAAAGGCGTGCACCACAAACATCAACAGATTTTCATCATGCAAATTTATTTCTCACTCATGTAAGGGTTCAACATAGGTATTCCTAGCTTAATGGCTCTTCTGGGTAAGTCTCTTTCAGAAATCATCCAGAATTGCTCATTGACTGGATTTGAGCTCCCTTCTGTGTGAGGTAATCTGTGCCCCACTCACTCAGACCAAAGTCTTTGCTTTGACATACAATTCTCTCCTTAAATCTAAGGAGAAATCAGTTGGCTGGTTGCAGCCATAATGGTCGTACCACTGTTACACCAGTGACACATCTGACCTGGTATGTTGCTAGTGTAGTATAGCCCAGGCTGACCTGGAATTCATTATGTAGTCTCAGAGTGACCTCAAACTCATGGAAATCCTCCTAACTCTGCCCCCTGAGTGCTGGGACTAAAAGCATGTGCCACCATGCCTGGCCCAGCAATAAGATTTTTATTGATAGAAAAGCTCTCTTGGGATAGGAAGGGGTACCAGATGGGCTACCACTGACTGAAAAGAGAGTGGGCTTTGTTTGTTTTGGAATGTCCCTCCATTTCCCTCCCTCATACTTGGAGTGGCCTTCAGGAATTGCAGGCTCTGTTCATGGGCTATTTCTGGATTTGTGATTGGATCGCCAGACTTGGTTCAAGCTGGGAGCTCTGGACCTGACAGCCACAACTGATGTCATCCTGATAGCCCTAATATTCTGGGGTTAAGGGTATTTTAGGGGTCATAGGCTGGTAGGGAATGGGTCCAGGAGACTGGCAACACAAGGGAATAAGAATGCAGACATTCAGAATGCAAACTGACTATTTATAACTGACCACCAAGAGAGAAAACCATAAAAACAGAAGGTGGTAAAGAATTAAACAATGTTTAAAGGGCCCTCAGTTGGGATGTCTGGAAGGAGGGAGGGGCTAATGGTGAGAGCCTGATCCTTCATTACCATGGCAGGAGGGAGACCAATCCTTTAACACCCATGTGGTATCCTGCTAAAGGGTCATGGAGGATATAGGATTTTGCTGAGTCTGGCAGGCTTCTGGGACTGTCTCCTTCTGATAAGGAAGTTGAGGCAAAGTCTGAGGACCTGTATAAATCTCAGCAAAACCTGGACACTCCAGCCCCCAGGCAGGCCACAGCTGTGCCCTGAGATAAGCAGGCAATTCAAGGCCTAAACTTAGCCCAGCTGCAATAATAAACCTAAACAATAAGGGTACATTTCCTCTGCTGACATCACCATTCTATACATGTCTGTATACATGTATAGAGTCACGTAGGCCCCTCAATTTATCTATGCAAAGTAGGTATCCAAAGGGTACTGGCCCCTACCAATCCAACTCATGAGATGCCCACAGATCTTGCCCCTACCAATGCTCCTACTTCTGCTTTTTTCTCTATATAAACAACTGCTATCTATACGATAAGTGAAAACTTCCCACTTGCCCATTTTCCCAAGAGTGCTCATCTCTTGTCCGGCTCACAGCTATTCCAAGCCTCTGCTCACCCAGCTCCGTGGACAAACAGGGAGCTGATACATGCTGCAACTTCCCCACTAATTCACGGACCCACACAGCTATTGCCAGAGTACACTGAAGATGGATTCTCATCTCTGGAGCTCACAGTTAGAGTACAGCCCATCATGGTGTGAGTCAGCAGTGTGCTCACAGTTAAGAGGGTGTGATGGTTAGGTTTTGTTGTCAATTTGATCTTTTTAATTATCTTGGGTGGGTCTCTGATGTTGTTCACAGGAAGGCAACCCTCTCTGCAGGGGGCAGGATGTAAAAAGCTCAGGAAAGCTGAAAATTAACACCCTTCCTGGGAGGACAGTGCAGGAAGGAAACTCCAGAGACTCAAGAAGGCAAGAGTCTGGGTTAGGGCCTGCAAAACCCCACCCTAAGGCTATATAACGGGAGAGCAAATCTCTCTCTTCCCCCTGCCTTCCTACCTGCCTTGCTGCTGGTACTTGTGCTGCTTCTCTTTCTCAGTATTGGAAGGAAGTTTCCTCAGTCTTCCAGCCTGGATTGAAGACCAGTCACTTCAACAGAAAATTTTAGGCCTTCAGTGCTGCATTGGGACTGCTGAGGCATCCAGTCATGGGAACTGAACCACAGCAGGTTCCTTGACTCTTGGGCTTGCAGACTGCTATTTTGGGACCTCAGTGAGCTAATCCAATACATCCCCTTTTTGTTTACTACAATTCATTCTTTTGGTTCTGTTCCTTTAGAGAACCCTGTCTAATACAGGGGGGGGGGTGTTGTAGCCCATCATGGTGGGAGTCAGCAGTCAGCAGTGGAAGCAAGAAGTGGCTGATCACATTGTTTTCACTTTCAGTATGAAGAGAGACAGAGAGAGAGATAGAGAGAGAGAGAGAGGTCAATGCTGGTACTCCGTTCAGTTTCTACTCCCCCCTTTTCAAAGGTGTGTGTGTGTGTGTATGTGTTTACGTGTGCATAAGCATGTGTACAAGGGTGCAGGAATGCATGGGGAAGCATGTGCATGGAGACCAGATGACAACCCATGTCATTCTCTGTAACACTGTATGTATCCTCAGAGACAAGGTGTCTTGCTGAAACTGGAGTTTACCAGTTTGCCTAGTTAGCCAGTGAGCCCCAGGAATATTCAAGTCTCCACATACCCAATATTGGGACTATAGGCACATGCCTCTTTGACTCTCTTTCACATGTGCTGAGGTTCAAACTCAGGTCCTCATGCTTGTGAGGCAAAAACCTTACCCACTGAGTCATCTCCCAAGCCATGCCTCTTTTCTTTGTAATGAGTCCAGGATTTCAGCCTATGGCTGAGCTGGGTTTTCCTCTCACACTTATATCTCCTGGTGATGTTTCACTGACATGCCCAGAGGTGTACCTCCTAGGTGATTCTAAATGCAGAGCTGTTGCTAAAGATTTGGTTTTGGCTACTGTGGAAACTCAGCTTGATGCCTGGAGTGTGAATGGCACCACAAACTTGATCTTACCTTGGGGTTCAGGCGGGGCTTTTTCCTTCTGTGATCTTCAGATATGGACTGTAAGTTGGGTGTGCGGTTTTGTGCAGCTCTTGAGCTGAGGAAAGGGGAAGCTCTTAGCTAGCACCAGGTAATGGTCAGAAAGTAGGAGGATGGGTGTACCAGCAGGTGCAAGGTGGCTGGGCGGGGAAACCCCCAGGGGCTCTAATCACTTGAGGTTGCTTGATGTTTTAGGAGTATGAGGCGCAATGTATCAAGATGGGAACACCTGAGTATGATCATGCTGATTGTGCTAGTGAACTTGAAGTTGATGGAAAATTTTGGAAGAGCTTTGTGCACGGGAAGGTTACGTTCAATTTAGCTAGGGTTACTCTAAGGACGTCTCTGTGTGCCCCCAAGTTCCTTCCCTTTCCCTCATTGAAAATGATAGTAAGTGACATGTCAGAGGCTTTTCTAGGCTGACTTCTCCAATTTTGAGCATCTCATGATTTCTCCTTTGCTGGGAATGTTATGAAGGGGGAAGCTTATGTAAGTTGATTGTCTAGAGTCAGTCATTTCTTCTGCCCTGTCCTTCCCCTATTTGTCCCCATTTCTGTCCCTCCAGGATCTCCTCAGTCCAGGTTGAACATCTCCACTCACCACTTTTAGTTTACAAGGTGTGCAGTGTCTTGTGTCTTCAATGAGTTCCTGGAATTCAAGGCTTCTCTGGGTGGGCAGAGTAATGCTCAATTATCTTCACTTCAAATTGCATATGTCCTGATAATAACCTATGGATATTTTCTCTCTCATGGCAAAGGGGTTTTCCAGATAGGACTTGGTTAATGATCTTGAGATGGGGACATTATATGGATGACCTAATGTCACTGCAAGCATCCTTAAAAGAACAGGAGGAGGGGGAGAAGGAGAGAGAAGGAAGGAGAGAGAGAGGGAGGGAGGGAGGGAGAGGAGATGATAGGGAGAAAGAAGAAAGATGGCGAGTGAGTGAAAGACAGAGAGGGGAGATAGAATCATGATAGAAGAGGGAAGGAGGAGAGAGACAGAATAGAGGCATGATAGAGAAGAGAGAAGGGAAAGAGGGAGGCAGAGAGAGGAGGAGAGAAGAGAAAAGAGGGGGAGAGAGGGAGAAAGAGAAAAGAGAAGAGGAGATGAGAGGAGAGAGAGAGAGAGAGAGAGAGAGAGAGAGAGAAAGTCAGAGATAGAGAGAATGGGCACAACCAGGGCCCCCAGCCTCTACAAATGAACTCCAGATGAATGTGCCACTTTTGCATCTAGCTTTATGTGGGTACTGGGGAACTGAACCTTGGTCATTCAGCTTTGCAGACTAGCACCTTAACTGCTGATTCATTTATCCAGCCCCTTTTTATTTTCATTTATTTTTATTTTACTTTTTGGTTTTTCAAGGTCTTGCTCTAGCCCGAGCTGACCTGGAATTTGCTATGTAGTCTCAGGCTGGCCTCAAACTCATTGAAATCCTTCTACTTCTGCCTCCTGAGTGCTGGGACTAAAGGCACGTGCCATCACACCTGGCTTATTTATTCATTGATTTATTTGCAAGCAGATAGTGATAGAGAAAGAGAAGGGGAGGGAGAGAATGGGTGCTCCAGGGCCTCTAGTGGCTGCAAAGGAACTCCAGACACTTGGGCCATTTTGTGTATCTGGCACTATGTGGGAACTGGAGGATCAAACTCAGGTCTTTAGGTTTTGCAGGCAAGTGCCTTAACCATTTAGCCATCTCTCTAGCCCCCTATTTTTATTTTTAAAAATATTTTGTGTGTGAGTGTGTTTCACAATGTGCATGCGCAGCTCAGAGGACAAGCTCGTGTTGTTCATCCTCTCCTCCCACCCTTTGGGGAGAGGATCTCTAGTTTTGCCGCTGTGTCTGTCAGTCTAGCTCACTGGCGAGCTTTGGGATTCTCTTGGCTCTGCCTCCAGTTGTTGTAGGTGTGTTGGGATTTCAGCTGCGTGTGCACCCTTTTGCATATGGCTTTATGTGGATACCAGGGAGAATTGAGCTCTGGTCAGCAGGCTTACAAGCAAACACCTTTGTTTAGACACTAAGCCATCTCTTCAAGTCTCAATTTATTGTGAAATAAAGTCTCACTATGCAGCCTAGTCTGATCTCCTATTTTCATTCCTTTTGCCTCATCTTTCTGGGTGCTGGGGTCACAGGTGTGCACCACCATGCCTGTCTTCAAGATTTTTGCACGTGCATATGTGTGTTTGTATGTGTGTGTGGAGACCAGAGGTTGACTTCAGCCTCTATCGCTCTCTACCAATTATTACAATGGAATTACAGTAATAATGATAACTGGTGATTTGCATGGCATTAACCCTAAAGCCCAAGGAAGCAAACATACTATTTTCCTCATTTTTCTGGAGAAATTGCCTCTAGGTATGTGGCTGTGTAACAAATACAGTTTCTGATGGTTTGGAATCTGAGGGTGATTTGTCTCAGGGGTGCTCCTGACATTTACTTTGGATTTTTTTTTGTTTTTGTTTTTGAAGTAAAATCTCACTTTAGCTCAGACTGACTTGGAACTCACTCTGTAGCCCAGGCTGGTCTTGAACTCACAGCTCTCCTTCTACCTCAGCCTCCTGAGTCCTGGGCTTAATGGTGGGTGCCACCACACCTGGATCTACCCCTGACATTTTTGTCAATGTGTTAGGGGGGGTGCATCTTCTGAGTGCTCAACTGGGCTGGGAAGACCTGCTCCCAGGGTCACTCACACACATGAATGTTGGCAGTATGCTTGTGTTCTTCAGATGTGCTGTGGTTAAGGTGAGCACTGGTAGCAATTACTTTCATGTTGCTGCAGTGAAATGTGTGACAAAAATCAGTTTAGGGCAGGGATAGTTTATTTCAGGTCACAGTTCAAGGGTACAGTCTATCCTGGTGGAGGAGGCCTTGTGGCAGGAGCTTGAGGCAGCTGCCCACATTCAGTCCACAGTCAGGAGGCAGAGTGATGAATGCTCAGTTCACTTTCTCCTTTTTATGCATCCCAGGACTTCAGCCAGAGCATGGTGCCAGCCACAGTTAAGCTGGGTCTTTATACCTCAGTGAACCTAATCTAGAAAATTCCTAACAGACATGCTAAGATATTTGTTTGCATAGTGACTCTAAATTCTGTCATTAGAACATGGTCAAAATACATTTTACACATGTATGAACAGGTCATAATAAAATCCATTATAGAAAGTTAATATGTGCTCATAAAACCACAAAAAAAGAAATGTGTGGAACTTTTTTTTAAAACCACCACATTGGTGTTTGCTTGGAGGAGCTACTTTTTTTTTTTTTGCAGGCAAGTGCCTTAACCACTGAGCCATTTCTCCAGCCCCTGAGCCACATTCTTGGGCACATTTAACAGGTCTTACAGAAGAAAGCCTATGTGCTTGGCAGTTGCTCCCTGCTTATGTCATGGGGACTTAGACATCTGCTGACAGTGTTGATTTGCACGTTGGGAAATCCCTCTTCTTCATTCTTGTGGTTATTTGGGCTTCTAGAACCTTCCCTCATAGCCATCCACCTCTTTTAAGACAAGGGTCTCTATCTCTGATCCTGGAGCTCACCAATGAGGGCTAGACTGGCTGGCTAGCGAGCTCCAGGGATCCTCCTGCCTAGATTGTGTCCACCTCTCCAGTGCTGGGGGGACAAGCGCATTCCACCAACCTGGCATTTTAGGTGGTTTTAGGGGATCAACCTCAGGTCCTCATGTTTGCACTTATCCACTGAGCCATCTCCCAGGCCCCAACTGTGTTTTCCTCTTGACAGAATTATATCAACAGAAGCCAATCATCTATTTAGGGACCTAGGTCCAAAGTGTCATGAAGCTGAACCCCGTGAGAGCAAGCCAGCTTCACTCAAGGACTGAAGACAGAGGACGTGTCAAACTACAGCCCCCTCACCCTCACCCTCACCAGGAAAGACTCAGGAGGATATGCTCTGTGCACCTTACCACTAGTCTTAGTCTTCGCCTCTCCCCTCACTCCCCCATTCCTGATGGTGTTTTCTGGGTTCACCTCTCTGATATTTACTTTCACTAGTATCCTTGTCTCAGGGTCTATATTTGGGGAACACTGATTAACATACCACTAGCCTCTGTGCTTCTGAGATGCTGGGTGGGGCTGGGAATGAGGGGGACTCTTGCTAAGCAGTGATCAGAGAGGGGAAGGAAGAATGCCATGCACATTGTAGTCAGGAGTTCTTGGGTTAAACTCTAGAGTCTGAGGAATTCTGAGTAAACCACAGTTTCCTTTTTGTGTGTGGGGTGCTTGGAGTGGGGAATCAACCCTATAGAGCCCTACTCTCTATAGGGTTGATATGCCAGGAGAATTAAATTCTGTTGGTCACATGCCTATTAATTACAGGGCTAATTACAGTGCCTGGTCCACCATGATTATGAAGGTTGTCTTTGAGAAAAGGATGTGAAGAGACCCTTAGGGGGGAATTTTTTTTTTTGTTGAAGACAGGATGTGGAATCAGATTTATTGTGTGCAATGAAAGAAGGTGACAGAAAACAGATATTGGCGGGAGAGAGAGAGAGAGAGAGAGAGAGAGAGAGAGAGAGAGAGAGAGAGAGAGAGA
>PVHP010054933.1:0-10312 GCA_004024765.1 Zapus hudsonius | reverse complement strand
TCTCTCTCTCTCTCTCTCTCTCTCTCTCTCTCTCTCTCTCTCTCTCTCTCTCTCTCTCTCTCAATAAATAAATGGGGCTGATCGCTGTGAGTTCGAGGCCAGCCTGGGCTAGAGCGAGACCCTACCTCAGAAAACCAATAAATAAATAAATAAATAAATAAATAAATAAATAAATAAGTAAATGGGGCTGGAGAGATGGCTCAGCGGTTTAAGCACTTGCCTGCAAAGTTTAACGACCTGGGTTCGATTCCCCAGTACCCACGAAAGCCAGATGCACAGGGTGGCATATGTATCTGGAGTCTCTCTCTCTCTCTCTCTCTCTCTCTCTCTCTCTCTCTCTCTCTCTCTATCTCTATCTCTCTCTCACTCTGCTTGCAAATAAATAAAGTATTTAAAATAAATAAACTGGAAGAAAACAATAGGCGGGAGAGACTCGACTGCCTATGGCTGCTGGGATTAGCCGAACGTGGTTAATGGAGAGCAATTATTTCCGAACAAACCCGAAATAGAGCCGAGGACTTACGAAAAATACCGGAAAGATCCGAAGACACTACAGCTACACTAAAAAAAAATTTATCCCGGAGACAGGAGAAACCCAGATCGAAGCCAGCCTAATATTTTCCTCAAGCACACTCCCCCCGCCCCATCTCTAGCCGAAGATTTCCGAAGGTTCCCGAGCGGTAGGCGACGAGTCGGCGGAAATAGCCGAACGAACAGTCGGAGGCGGAACCTCAGGACGGAAGGGCCGGAAGCCCGGGGCCGGTGATTTCCGACGGACCCAGAGAGAGAGAGAGGAAGCGGAAATGCGTGACGGTATTAAAGCCCTGGTCCCGCCCCCCTCGGGTCTCTTTCCGTGTCCGGCCGCAGGGGAGAGAGGAGGTGAGTGTGAGGCTTCCCGCTCGCCCCGCGTGGCCGCCATCTCGCACCCCCGAACCCCGCCGCCCATTGCTTTCAGCCCCCGCCTGGTTGCTTGCTTTCCACCCGAGGACCCCCAACCCCGCTCATCGCCTCCATTCGGCGGCCGCCTGGGGAAGTGTGGGGAGTCACTCAGCTCTGCCCGACCTTTGTCGTCGTCAGACCCCCCCTTCCAAGCTCTCTGATCCCCCGTTTCTCCGCAGTCGCAGCCATGTCCGCGCATCTGCAATGGATGGTCGTGCGCAACTGCTCCAGCTTCCTGATCAAGAGGAACAAGCAGACGTACAGCACCGTACGTGGGGGTGGGGGGCGGCCGACGAAGAAGGGGTCATTCATTAGCGAGAGTCAGGGGAGGAGGAGAAGGCCGAAACCAGGGAGGTCCTTGGAGACGAAGGCAGACAGGTTCGTGTGGATTTGCGTGCCTTGGGAATTGCTGGTGCTTTGAAAAATGTCATTTCGAGGGCTGGAGAGATGGATTAGGGGTTAAGGCGTTTGCCTTCAATGCAGAAGGACCGGAGTTTGATTCCCCAGTGCCCATATAAAGCCAGATGCACCAGAGGGTGTGTCTGGGGTTCATTTGCAGTGGATAGAGGCTCTGGTGCGTCCTTCTCTCTCTCTAATAAATAAATAAAATATTTTTTAAAAATGTCATTTTGAGGGCTGGAGAGATGGATTACGGGTTAAGGCGTTTGCCTGCAATGCAGAAGGACCAGACTTTGACTCCCCAGTGCCCATATAAAGCCAGATGCACAAGAGGGTGTATGTGTCTGGGGTTCATTTGCAGTGGATAGAGGCCCTGTTGCGCCCTTCTCTCTCTCTAATAAATAAATAAAATATTTTTTAAAAATGTCATTTCGAGGGCTGGAGAGATGGATTAGGAGTTAAGGCGTTTGTCTTACTTTAATTCCCCAGGACCCACGTAAAGCCAGATGCAGTGGCTGATGCATCCATTCTCTATCTGCCTCTTTCTCTCAAGTAAATAAATATATTTTAGAAAGAAAGAAAAAGTCACTTAGATTCACACAAACTTTACAACTAATTGCAAGATTTAAATTCTGTAAGCCCTGCTTAATTGCTTAATCCCCTCCTCGCTGTGTATGAATGATTGCAAACCTTCGCTCTGGGCCTGAGCCTTTTGGAATGAGTCCAGCTCTTTGCCCTCCTACCCCCTCCCCTCCAGTTAATAAACTCTACTTCGGCCCATACTGGTATTGGGGTGATTTCTCCCCCGAAATACTCCCATAACAGGGGCCTGAGCGCCTTGTCCTGGGGTTCTGGGACTCTGGGTCACAGGGAAAGACCCTTTCGAGTATCTCCGGGTCTGAATGCATCATCTTATTCATCCTAACCAGGAACCCAATAACTTGAAGGCTCGTAACTCCTTCCGCTACAACGGGCTGATTCACCGCAAGACCGTGGGAGTGGAGCCCGCAGCCGATGGCAAGGGCGTCGTTGTGGTCATGAAGCGGAGATCTGGTGAGATTTTTGCAGATGTGAGGGTTCCCTTGCAGGGCCAGGGTCCTGGGGTGCTTTGCAGCAGGTTATAGCATCCTTGGTCTTGGGTGGCTGGCCCAGGAAGCTCCAGAACCTGCCTGCCCTGTGAGTGGGTCACTTTCAAAATGAAGAAAGCAATAAGACCTGTGCTCCATTGGGTGGCTGTGAGGGTTAAATGACAGGAAATTACAGTTGTGTAATGATTATAGATTAAATTCCCAAGGCAACCCTGGGATGGATAGCTCCCATCTCTCAGATGAGAAATGACACACCCTACGTGGACCCTATGTGTCCCCCATCACCTTCACATCTACGAGTATGGGTTCAGGACAGTTGACCTCACCTCTAAAACTTCTTGAGGTCTTCCCAGAGTTCTCTCATTTGGGTTTTTAAAAGGTAGGAATGGGTTGAGTACTAGGCTATCCAGGGTCCCCTGCCACAGGACTGATAGAGATGGCCCACGGAGGAGGATATCCAGCTGATTGGGGAGGGGGGAATTGGGGATAACAACTTATTGTTTGCCCACTGAATAATGTAACTCATTATGGACAATAAATATGTATTTAAGAAAAAAAAAAGGTAGGAAAGGGATTTTCTTGGGTTTTGGTTGAGGGTAAACCTGTGGTAATAACTCAGTGTCTGGTGGAGGGAAAAACAGACTAGCAGCCATGCTTACAGCTAGCCAGAGGTGCTAGGGTTCTTGGAGTGCAGTGTACTAATGCCCGGGCTCCCCCTTACTAGGCCAGCGGAAGCCTGCCACCTCCTACGTGCGGACCACCATCAACAAGAATGCCAGAGCCACCCTGAGCAGTATCAGACACATGATCCGAAAGAACAAGTACCGCCCTGATCTGCGCATGGTGGGTGATGCTGAGGGCTCTCCCTGGTAGCTGGACGGGCTGGGGAGGGTCCTCTGAACACCAATATGGGGCAGCCCCCTCATGGGCCTGGGAAGCCAGGCGCAGCTGGGCTGGATGAGCTGGGTCCCTGAGCCTGTCCTCCTCCCCTACAGGCAGCCATCCGCAGAGCCAGTGCCATCCTGCGCAGCCAGAAGCCTGTGGTGGTGAAGAGGCGGAGGACCCGCCCCACTAAGAGCTCCTGAGCCCCATGTCCCCAGAAGCAATAAAGAGTCCGCTGACTTCTCAACCTCGACCACTGGGCTTCCCTTTTGTGCGGCTCCTTGAACTTGTCACCAAAATTCTTCCCAGTGTTGGCTTGTTTATCTGAAGGGGTGTCTGGTCTGGTCATGCAGGAGGGGTTGGGGAGATAACTTTCCAGCAGAGGCCTGCTGACCTCTGGTCTAAAATCCTCAGTTCCTAGATGAGTCCTCCCAGTAGAGAGGAGCGCCTTAGCCTGGAAGGGCACTGGCTGAAGAGCTACGCACAGGACCACGGGCTCTAGAGGAGTGGATCGAGAGCTGCATTTATGCAGTTTTACTTGCAAAATGGGCTTCGAATGCCTTAAACTACTGAGCAATCTCCCAACCCCTTTATTTTTTTTTTGAGGTAGGGTCTAACTCTAGCCCAGGCTGACCTGGAATTCACTGTAGTCTCAGGTGGCCTTGAACTCAGTAATTCTCCAAGCTCTGCCTCCCATGCTAGGATTAAAGGCATGCATCACTACCACACCTTGTCAGGTGTTTTTTGTTTTCTTATTTGAGAGAAAGAGGTTGAGACAGTAGGCCACACCAGAAGGCCTCAAGTGCCACCCCGGATACTTTGTACATCTGGCTTTATGTGGGTACTGGGGAATTGAACCCAGGCTTTCAGGTATTTTAAGCAAGCAAGTTCCTTTAACTAGTCTGAAACCAGGGATAGCTTTCTATTGCCTCAGCCTACTTTGCTGGGATTAAGAGTGTGTGCCATCCCTCCTGGGCCGGAGCTAAGTTTAGATGTTGAAGAAAAAGTGTGCTGCTATACCTCTTATCTAAAGAATTCCTTGGAGGGCCGGGCGTGTTGACGCACACCTTTAATCCCAGCACTTGGGAGGCAGAGGTAAGAGGATCGTTGTGAGTTTAAGGCCAGCCTGAGACTACAGAGTGAATTCCAGGTCAGCCTGGGCTAGAGCAAGACCCTACCTTAAAAAATAAAACAAAAATTTGCAAGCAAGGGAAGGATAGAAAAAGCAGATAAAGACAAAGCCTGATGGCCTGGGTTTGATACCCCAGTGTCTACATTAAGCCAGATGCACAAAGTGCAGTGGAAGATTCTCTACCTCTGTCAAATAGAAATACTTAAAAATTACTTTGAGAGAGAGTGGGAATGCAAGGGCCTTGATACTGCAAATGAACTCCAGATACATGCATCAGTACATCTGGGTTTAATGTATTAGGGAATCAAATCTAATCATCAGGCTTTGCAAGCAAGTGCCTTTAACCACTAAGCCATCACCCTTTATACATCATCTTTATACTTTATCAGCAATTTTTCTATTTTTTATTTTTATCTTTTTTGAGGCAGGGTTCTCATGGTTTTTTGTTGTTTGGTGGTAATGTCTCGAGCCCCAGGCTGATCAGGTACTCTAGTCTCAGGCTGGCCTCAAATTCACAGAGGATCCTCTAACCTTTGCCTCCTGAGTGCTGCAATTAAAGGTGTTCACCACCATATCTGTCAAAATGCCTTAAGCAGAAGCCAGAAGAGAATATGCCGGTGTCTCCATCACTCGAGGAATTTACTTGAGACAATCTCTCACCGATTCCTAGAGCCCCAGCTCCCACAGGACTGAGTCACAGATGTGTATGACCACATCCAGCTGTTGATGTGAGTGCTGGAGAATCGAACCCTTTGAGTTTCAGTCTCTAGGTCCTCATGCTTCCATGGGAAGCAACCTCTCTCCACTCAGCCCTAACCCATCTCCCCAGCCCAAATGCACAATTTTATTTTTGGGGGTTTTGTTTTTGAGGTAGGGTCTCCTTGCTCAGGCTGATCTGGAATTCACTATGTAGTCTCAGGCTGGCCTCAAACTCAACAGTGATCCTCCTACCTCTGCCTCCTGAGTGCTGGGATTAAAGGTGTGCGCCATAATGCCCAATTTAGCCTGGAACTTTCTTTTTTTTTTTTTTTTTTAGGGCTTTCCGGCGAGAGCCAGAGAGCCTGCTAGACAAATTCTAAAAGAGCTGTAACACTTAGCCTGGAACTTTCTATGATGCTGATGTGGTTTGAAATATTCAAAGATCCTCCTGACTGCCTGATGTGCTGGGATTATAGGCATAGGTAAATTTCAACAAATAAATATATACTCAGGATACTACTACCACCAAGAACCAGAATGTTTACAAAAAAGTTCCCACATGTTCCTGTGCAATTGACTCACCCTGACTCTAGAAAGCCAATGACCTACTTCCAGTCATTCATTTTGCCTCTTATAGAATCTCATATAAATAGAATCAAATATTTGTATATAAATAGAATCAAATATTACTACTAGCATATATGGCCTTGCTTAACATTTTTATTTATGTAAGAGACATATGGGTGTGCCAGGGCCTCCAGCACTGCAAATGAACTCCAGACACATGTGCCACCTTGTGCATCTGACTTTATGTGGGTCCTGGGGAATCAAACTCAGGTCTTTACAGGCAAGCACCTTTACCGCTGAGCTGTCACTCCAGTCCTGCATCTTTTTCATTTATGTTGTTTTCTCAATATTTTTGCAGAGTAGTATTCTGTTGTATGGATTTATCATAATTCATTTTTGTCTACTATAAAAAATGCTAGTATGAGCTGGGCATGGTGGCACACACCTTTAATCCCAGCACTTGGGAGGCAGAGGTAGGAGGACTGTTGTGAGTTCAAGGCCACCCTGAGACTACATAGTGAATTCCAGGTCAGCCTGGGCTACCTCGAAAAACAAAACAAAAAAAATGCTAGTATGAAAACTCATGATTGCCAAGCATGGTGGCAAATGCCTTTAATTCCAGCACTCGGGAGGCAGAGGTGAGCAGAGTTCAAGGCCGGTCTGGGCTAGAGTGGGACCCTACCTTGGAAAAACAAAATTCATGATTAAGTCACCATGAGGGTTGGCTTGCCCAGCATGCACAAGATTCTGGCTTTGATTCCCAGCACTGCAAAAAAGCTGGGAGTGGTGGTGTGCACCATTAACCTCAGCGCTTGGGGAGGCTGAAGAAGGAGGATTGCCATGAGTTGGAGGCCATTAAAACCAGATGTAAAAATACGGTGCATGTGTCTGGAGTTCTTTTGCAGTAGCAAGAGGCCCTGGCATGACCTTTTTTTTTTTTTTTTTTTTTCAAGGTAGGGTTTTGCTCTAGTCCAGGCGGACCTTGAATCCACTATGTAGTCTCAGACTGGCCTTGAATTCATGGCAATCCTCCTACCTCTGCCTCCCAAATGCTAGGATTAAAGGCGTGTGCCACCATGCCAGCTCATATTAGCATTTTTTATAGTAGACAAAAATGAATTATGATAAATTCATACAATGGAATACTACTCTGCAAAAATATTGAGAAAACAACATGAATGAAATATATATGTATATATATATACATATATTTTAAGGGCTGGAGAGATGGCTCAGTGGTTAAGGCACTGGCCTCCAGTGCTTAAGACGCCAGGTTCAATTCCCCAGTACTTACATAAGCCAGACCCGCAATGTGGTGACCCTGGTGCTCTCTCTTTCTCTCTCTCTCTCTCTCTCTCTCTCTCTCTCTCTCTCTCTCTCTCTCTCTGCTTGAAAACGAATAAATAAAATATTTTAAATAAGTAAAATATTTTTAAAATATGAGTCAGGCTTGGTGGTGTACTCCTCTTATCCCAGCACTCAGGAGGCAGAGGTAGGAGGATCACAGTGAGTTCTAGACCACCATGAGACTACATGGTGAAGTCCAGGTCAGCCTGCGCTAGGGTGAGACCCTATCTCAAAAAACAAAACAAAAAAAGGCATGGAGACTCCACAGAGACAGAACGTTGACCCACAATCCTACCTTGAAAAACAATAAAAAAAAAATGAGAAAGAAAAAAAAAGAAAAAGGGGCGCTGGAGCGATATCTCAGTGGCTAAGGAACTTGCCTGCAAAGTCTGCGTTAGGTTCCCCCATACCCATATAAAGCTAGATGCAGTGTTGCATGCATCTGGCGTTTGCAGCAGTTAGCATGCCCATTCTCTTTCCCTCTCTGTGTCCTCTCTGCTTGTAATAAATAAAAATACATTTTACAAAATGAAAGCGGGAGGGTGGGCTTTAGCCCCTCTCATCTCTCTCATGGCCAGAGCTGCGGACTTCATCCTCTTTCCTGTTAATTTAATAATGTCTTTAACCCTTAAAAAAAAAAAAGAGAAGATAAATGATACTATAAACCTAGCTAAAGCCCATGACCAGAGAGGTCACAGGCCCTCAGGGGGGGGAGGCCACTATTATTGTTCAGCCAAATGGACATGTTGTACCCATCACACTGTCCCCGGAGTGTTTGATCACACCCATGGATCAGCACTGCTCCCTCCGGGCTTTGATCAGCAAAGCTTTTTGCAGTGGGTGGTGATTGCTGCGGATTCAAAGCTCATCAGATGCTGAGAATGACTGCTGAGTGCTCAGCCCACCCACTCCCCCCCCCTTAAAGTTTAGGGAACACTTGGGGAGAGGGCAGAGGAAAGAGCAGAATGCTGGGAATGCTGTCTTCTGGACTCCAAAGGCTGATTGGGCCCATGGACATTTCTTCAAGGATGGGGAAGGGGCATGTGAGATGAGAGCCACTCCTCCCTAAAGGACTGTGATCGTTGTTTCCTGGGGGGGCAGGCATTTTCTTTTTTTTCTGACCTGGAACTCACTCTGTAGCTCCAGGCTGGCCTCCAACTCACAGCGATCCTCCCATCTCTGCCTCTGGAAGGATGGGATTAAAGGCATGAGCAGCCACACCCAGCTCCAGGTTTTATTTAAGCATGATGAAATCACTGGTGACTAAACTGTCTCCAGCCTCCCCCTTCTCAAAGGTGGGGCGGGGGTCACATCTTGGTCTTTCTGGTGACCAGCTTCCATCCTGAAGCTATCCAGGAAGCCAATCAGAGGTGACTTCATTAGAACAACGGATGTGTGGGTGCACACCTATAATTCTGGTACTGGGGAGTCTGGGGCAGAAGTAACACAAGTTCAAGGCCAGCCATGGATACATGGATACATAGCAAGACTTATGTGTCAAAACAAAAACCCAGGGCTGGAGAGATGGCTCAGCAGTTAAGGCGCTTGCCTGCAAAGCCTAAGGACCTGGGTTCAATTCCCCAGTACCCACGTAAAGCCAGATGCACAAAGTGGATACATCTGGAGTTTGTTTGCAGCAGCTGAAGGCCCTGGTGCACTCATTCTCTGTCTGTCTTCTCTCTTTGCTTGCAAATAAATAAATTTTTTTTTTAAATCCCAGTGTTGTGGTTCACATCTGTATTATTAAATCAATCCCAGCACTCCTGAACCTGAAGTAGGAGAATCACAAGTTCAAGGCCAGCCTGGGCTCCATAGTGAGATTTACCAGGTCAGGCTGGGCTTAAAGGCATACACCACCACACCTAGCTTGAGTGCCTTTCTTTCTTTCTTTTTTTTTTTTTTTTTTTTTTTGGTTTTTCGAGGTAGGGTCTCCCTCTAGTCCAGGTTGACCTGGAATTCACTCTGTAGTCTCAGGGTGGCTTTGAACTCATGGTGATCCTCCTACCTCTGCCTCCCGAGTGCTGGGATTAAAGGCGTGCACCACCACGCCCAGCTTTTGAGTGTCTTTCTTGTTCTTCTGCGGTCACTTCATACTAAATCTGTGGCTTGAGGTTTCTTGGAACAGATATCATAGTTGACCTGAAAATCTGATGGGCTTCCTTCACTCCTGCTTCTCACCCCTACCCTTCCTTGTACTTAGTTCAGTGCCCCTGGAGGTGGGGAGGACGGTGTCTGTAGTAGTTTGAATGTATGAACAGACTCAGGGGTTTTTTATAATTGAGCTCACAACTTGAGCCCCTAGCAGGCAGGGTCCTGCTGAATGGGGGCGTCAATGGGGCGGGTCTGAGTTCAGCCCCTACTAGGTGTGTGAAGAGTAGTTTGGAGCTCTGGCTGTTTGCCTGAGAATTCTTGTTTGTTTTGTTTTTTGAGGTAAGGTCTCCCTCTAGCCCAGGGTGACCTGGAATTCACTATGTAGTCTCAGGGTGGCCTCGAACTCACAGAAATCCTCCTACCTCTGCCTCCCGAGTGCTGGGATTAAAAGTGTGCACCACCATGCCCGGCTTGTCCTGAGAATTTATGAAAAGTTGTGTTGTGTGGAGATGGACTGGAGTAAACCGAAGAAAGAAACAAAATCTTTGGGCTGAAACTGTTGCCCGTTCAGCTGCAATTGTTTGAGAGATGACAACCATTGAGATTGGGCCAGGTGATCTGCATTGGGACAGCAGGAAGAATGAGGACTCTTATGAAAGCAATGGGTCAGAATGCTGGAGTGTCTTGCTCTTTGAAATCAACTTTATTCCCTGCCCCGCTGGATTAACAAATTGGTGGCCTACCTGGTACTATAGAGCATAACAAATTCAGGGAAAAGAGGGCCACTGGATTTGCAACAGTTTTATTTTTTGGAAATTGTCATGGGCAGTGTGAGGCAGGGTTGCTGGAAGTCCCTGCATAGAGGCCCAGTGGGGCCATGAGGATGCACGGTGGATTGCAGAGGAGATGGCTACCAAGGAGAGCTGCAGCTTGGGATGCATTATTCCCCAGGCTGTCAGAAGCCCAGCTGGAGGGGTGGAATTGGAACTCCAGACTTCCCACTGGTTTGAGTTGTTGGGCTTAGGGTTACAGAAGTTAATATTTGCCCTCTTTTTAAAAAATATTTTGAGAAAGAGAGGAGAGAGAGAGAGAGAGAGAGAGAGAGAGAGAGAGAGAGAGAGAGAGAGAGAGAGAGAGAGAGAGAGAGAGAGAGAGAGAGAGAGAGAGA
>PVHP010054932.1:0-10302 GCA_004024765.1 Zapus hudsonius | reverse complement strand
ATGCAGTCTGCAGAACAATTTGGGGTGATTTTTCCAGGATCCGGGGCTTTAACCTTTAGTTTACCTGCACACACCTATTGTGGGGGCTTATAACCTCCTCTCTGATTATCAGCTTCGGCTCTGAAGTATGCTATGAAATGATTAGTCTACGGAGTGGGTGTAGCTCAAGGGAGGGTTGCTCCAGTGTCCCCTCCTATAATTACATTGTGGGCCAAAGAGGGTAAGGTATAATTCTCGTCTGCTTGGTGGGGGGCCCAGTCTAGAGTCAGTCGGGGTTATGCAAAGTACCAGGCTTAAGGTGATGAACAAGCAGTTTGAGAGGGTTTTCAATCCTTTCCAATTTCCATTCTGGTCCTGGTGGAGGCGCTGGCTTGAGGTGGGATGCATGGATCCACGATGCGATGCCATCTACCTTTACTGAAGTTGAGGTGGTCAGAAGTACCAAGTAGGGTCCTTTCCAGCAAGGTTCTAGGATCCCAGTCTTATGGTGGCGAACCAGCACATAGTCACCAATCTGGAAGGGACGTGGGTGAGGGAACTCCTCTGTGTCCTTGTAAGCTGCCACAAGAGGCTTCCAGATTTCCTTCTGCACCAGTTGTAAGGCTCTCAAATGAGCCTGCAGAGAAGGGGTAGGGGCATGAGATGAAATGTGAGAGTCAAAGAAAGTTATAGCAGAAGGTGGGCAGCCATACAGGATTTCAAAAGGAGTTAGTGTTGTTTTCTCCTCTGGAGGCGCCGTGGGCCATCAACGGAGGGAAAATGGAGAAGCGGTGGGAACCGGGAGCCGAGCTGTCAACTGTCTGCTGTCCGCTGTCTCAGGGCTGGGGCCCACAGAGCTGGGGGGATAGCACAGGGGGTCCGGCGGGACACAGAGGCGAGCAGATGAGTATTGTATATCCACGTGGTTCTTTATTCAATTGGGGGACTTACACTTTATAGGAAAAAAGGGGGTCAGGGTCATGGGGAATCGGGAAGGGAAGAGGAGATTGGTTGATGGGGATGGGGAGTTGGCAGCCTGCACTGGGATAGGTAGGTGGGACAGGTGGGTGGGGACAACCTGAGAACACCTCATTTGGGGGCTATGAGTGGCGGGAAATATGTGATGCTAGCCACGGTCGGTTCCGTGGGGATGGGTACAAGGAAGTTTTGCTGATACCCAAAGCCAGTCCTGCTGAGATGGGAATGCTGGTTTCAGTGGCCAGCCCATGAGGGTGGAGTCAGGGTAGGTGGAGCTGGGAAACGCCTACCGAGTTGCTGGGGTTTCAGCTCCCTCATACACAGTTAACCGTTTGTTCTCCATGCCCTCAGTAGCAGAGCCAACAGTTAGTGCCCAACAAGTTAGACCATGTGGGCCAGGGGTATTTCTTGCCCTATATAAGGCCAGAGGTAATAATTGGACCCAGTCTCTAGGGCCAGTCTCCAGCGTTAATTTAGTCAAAGCCTCTTTAATTGTTCTATTCATTCTTTCTACCTGACCTGAACGCTGGGGTCTATATGCACAGTGTAATTTTCAATTTATCCCCAATAATGTGGCCACTTTCTGACTTACCTGAGAGACAAATGCAGGCCCATTGTCTGTCCCCAGATATTTTGGCATTCCATACCTGGGAAAAATTTCCTCCAGCAACTTTTTGGTTACAGTGGCCGCAGTCTCCTTCTGGGTAGGGAATGCTTCTGTCCACCCTGAGAAAGTATCAGCAAAGACTAACAGATATCTGTTATTATATAGTCCAGGTTTTACCTCTGTGAAGTCAATTTCCCAATGTTCTCCTGGTTGTTGTCCTCTTTGCCTATGCCCAGTAGGCAGCTTAAGACGCTTAGCGTTCACCTGTGCACAAACTTTACAACGATCAGTTATTAATTTTAACAGTTGTTCCCTTCCTGGAATATAATAGGAGTTTTCTTCTTTATTGAATAGCTGGCTCATCTTTCTGTGGCTGAGGTGGGTTAATTTATGCAGATCAGAAATGAGGATTTTAGCCATGGCTTGCAGCAACACAGTCTTTCCTTGATATTTCCAGGTATTTGATTCCTTGTCAAAATCTGCTCCCAACGTCTGTATTATTTCTAAGTCACAGCATTTGTATGGCCATTCTGGTCTCCGGCCAATTAAAGGGAGTTCAGCCGCTATAATCATTTGAGTTGGGCCCAGTGCAGCTTGGCGTGCTGTCTCATCTGCCATGTGATTCCCTTTTGCCACTGGGGAGACCCCTTTTTGGTGACCTGGGCAATGGATGATGCTGACCTTTTTGGGTAACAGTAGGGCCTGGAGGAGGTTTAATATTTCCTCCTTATGTTTGATTTGCTTTCCCTCTGAGGTTAAGAGTCCTCTTCTTCTATAGATTTCTCCATGGACATGAGCAGTGGCAAAGGCATATCTACTATCAGTGTAGATATTAATTCTTTTGTCCTTTGCCCTCTTTAAGGCCTCAGTTAAAGCAATAATCTCGGCCTTCTGGGCTGAGGTCCCAGGAGGCAGTGCACTAGTCCAAATGACAGATTGTCCATCTACCACCATTGCCCCGGCCTTACGTTCTCCCTCTAGGAGGTAGCTGCTCCCATCGGTGAACCAGGCCTGCGCATCTGTCAATGGCACATCTGAAAGGTCCGAGTGAGTCCCATGCACTTCAGACAGGATCTGCTGGCAATCATGGAGAGGGGCCATAATTGTCCCCTGACCAGTATCAGGGAGAAACGTAGCCAGGTTTAGGTCGGTGGCCGGTCCAAATTGAATACGGTCCTTGTCTAGGAGCAAAGATTGGTAATGTGTCTTTCGAGCGTTGGACATCCACCTCTCAGGTGGCTGTCTGATTATGGCTTCGACAGTGTGAGGTGTTATTATGGTCAGTGGCTGCCCGAGAGTCAGTTTATGGGAGTCTTTTACCAGAGTAGCAATGGCTGCTACCATACAGAGGCATGGTGGCCAACCGGCTGCCACATTATCCAATTTTTTTGATAAATAGGCAATGGGCCTTGTCCAGGGTCCCAACTTCTGGGTCAGCACTCCTTTGGCGATGCCCCCTTTTTCATCTATGAAAAGTTCAAAGGGCTTAGTGACATCAGGTAGTCCTAAAGTGGAACACTCAGGAGGGCCCTCTTTATATTGGAGAAGGCTTGCTGTTGTTCCTCTCCCCAGGTGAAGGCCACATTTTTTTTTTGGTTAGAGGGTACAGGGGAGAGGCCATCTCTGCGAACCTGGGAATCCATAGTCTACAAAATCCTGCTGTCCCCAAGAATTTTCTGACCTGTTTAGGATTTTCGGGAGCTGGAATCTGGGATATAGCTTGTTTTCTTTCCTCTGTCAGCCACCTCAGGATATATTTCTCAGAATATATCCCAGATAAGAAACCTCCTTTTTGCATAGAGGTTTTTTTTTTCAGAGGCTCTATACCCCCAGGTCACCTAGTGTCCTGAGTAGTTCTTTCGTGCCTTCAAGGCAAGTCTCCCGATCTGGCACAGCTAGTAGCAGTTCATCCACGTATTGCAACAGAGTCAGATGGGGATGGCTTTGTCTGAAAGGGGCTAGATCCTGGTGTAGAGCCTCATCAAACAGGGTAGGGCTGTTTTTGAACCCTTGGGGTAGTCAGGTCCAAGTCAGCTGTCCTGATAGCCCCTGTTCAGGGTCCTTCCATTCAAAAGCGAAGTAGGACTGACTTATGGGGCTCAGTTTTAAACAGAAGAAGGCATCCTTTAAGTCTAAGATGGTGTACCAGGTATGAGTTGGGGGCAGTGTACTGAGAAGATTGTAGGGGTTAGGCACAGTTGGATGTATTTCTTTGACTCTTATTTACTTCCCTTAAGTCCTGGACTGGCCTATAATCCCCTGTCCCTGGCTTCTTTACTGGTAACAATGGAGTATTCCAGGGTGAATGGCAAGGTTGTAGGATGCCAAGGTCCAGAAGCCTTCTTATGTGTGGTTTTATTCCTTCTTTAGCCTTGGCAGTCATTGGATATTGCTTAATTGATATTGGTACTGTGGTGGGTTTTAAGGTAACCACAATGGGTGCCTGGTGCATGGCTACTCCTATTCCTCCAGTCTCTGCCCATGATTCATGGAATTCTTTTAGCCAATGAGAGTCTAGGCTCGATTTTGCCCCTGCCTCTCGAATCAATCTGTGTTCATCTTCTAGTTTTATAGTTAGTATTTGAAGGGGTCTTCCTTTATTTCTCCGAACAGTGGCGCCCCCAGGGTGGAATTGAATGTGAGCTCCTACCTTGGTTAGAAGGTCCCTTCCCAACAAAGGGTAGGGGCAGTCCGGTACCAGCAGGAAGGAGTGAGTGACAGTACCTGAGGCCAGCTGAACTTTCCTCTCAGTTGTCCATTTGTAAAATTTTCCACCTGTGGCTCCTTGGACCCAAGCTGTTTTCAAGCTAAAAGGTCCTTCAGCTCTGGTCAGGACAGAATGTTGGGCTCCAGTATCTACTAAGAAAGTGACAGGTTCCCCCCCCCCCCAACTTTTAAGGTTACCCGGGGCTCAGGGGGAGCTCCTGGCCCTGAAGGTCCTAATCTTCCAGTGACAAGACTTTGGTTCTAGGGGACCCCTTTGGCCTTTGGGTGCACTCCCGGATATGATGTCCTTTCTCTTTGCAATATACACAAGTGTTCTTCTTTGGGCATTCTTTTTCCCAGTGGCCTTTCTCTTTGCAATAGGCGCATTGGTCACAGTTAATGCGGGGCTGCATTCTATCTCTCCCCTTATTACTCTGGCTTTCCTGCACTACAGTGGCCAGTATCCTAATTAACTCTTTATTTCTCCGCTTATCTCTTTCATTTTCCGTGTCCTCCTACAACTTTCTAAGTCTTTCTTCTCTTTCTTCTAGAGTTTCTCTTTTATTAAATACCTTTTCTGCTTTTCTCACCAAATCCTGGAGGGTATAACCTTGTATAGTCCCTCCATCCTCTGCAACTTTGCCCTTATATCTGGCGCAGACTGATATATGAAGGCCATAGAAATGTTCCCCTGATTCTCGGGTGATTCAGGGTCAAAGGGGGTATACATCCTGTAGCCTTCTTTCAGCCTTTCTAGGAATGCTGCCGGACTCTCGTCTAACCCTTGGGTGACTGATCTTACCTGTGCCAAATTGGTGGGCCGTCGGCCCGCCACTTTGAGTCCCGCTAGGAGAACCTGTTGATAGACACGGAATCACTCCCTCCCTGCCTGAGTGTTATAATCCCAATTGGGGAGGGTTAAAGGAAAAACAGCATCAATCTCATTTGATAGTTGTGTAGGTTGTCCGTTGTCCCCTGGAACATTTTTACGAGCTTCCAGGAGGACTTGCTGTCTTTCTTCCGACATAAGGAGAGCCTGTAAAAGCTGCTGACAATCATCCCAAGTGGGTTGATGTGTCAGCAAAATAGACTCTATTAAACTAGTTAAGGCTATGGGATTCTTAGAGAAAGGGGGATTATGGGCTTTCCAGTTATAAAGGTCGGCTGCGGAGAATGGCCAGTACTGAATAATAAATAAAACCATCGGGCTGACCTGAGTTTGGAGAGGAAAGGTGGGTATTGGAGCGGGTGCTTCAACATCTTCTCGTTTTCCCCTAAGGCGTGAGGCGATAGGGGAATCAAGATCAGGGGAACTAAGATCCTGAGAGGGGATAGAAGAGGGAGAGGGGGAGGATAAAGAAGGGGCAGTAGCCAGGGGGGAGGACGCGGAGGGTCTGTAAGGGGGTGGTTGAGACGTCATAAGGTCAATCAGATCCTCTCCATCTGTGGATAAAATGGGCTTGGTCTTATCAATTACCGGGTAGAGGGAAGAGGTAGTCGTATGAGTTGGAGTAGGAATGAGGGGATCAGTGGTGAGGGGAGCAGGAGGGAGTTCAGGTGGAGCAGGGATGGAGGAGGAGGGGGAGGGGTAGATGAAGGGAGCCAGCCAAGCAGGCGGATTAGTGACTAAATCTTCCCAGGTGACAATATATGTGTGCCAGCGGTCCTGGGAGGAAAACTTTATCTTTGACCTGTAAAATAACAGATTTGTTAGAAGTACTTTCCTTTGGCCACCCCACATTAAAAGAGGGCCATTCAGCAGTGCAGAGAGTAATCCACTTTTTTCTTCTGATCTCCACTGATAAATTATGAGCCCTTTTTAACGTTTCTTTCCAATGATCTGTAATTAGCCTCAAGGGGGTGCTATGTGACTGACCCATTGCAGGTGCAATTAACACAAAACAAATACAAAGACACAGACTGACATTTAGGGCCAGAAGCCGCGCGGCACACGATCATCGTAAAACCGAAACCAAATAAACAGAAGGAGACACGGGAGGAATCCCTAAGTCTCCGGGGAGGAGGACTGCCCTAACATCCTCCCCCCTCCAGACAGCCCATGGAGCGTCCTCCAGGGCGAGGAGTCAAGAGAGTTATTGGGTCCGTCAACCCCTCCCTAGACTCCGTTTCAGAGCCGTACGTTACAGACAGGAAGGACAAAATGCCAGCCGGACTTACCTCCTGATGGTGACGTATATTTGAGTTGGGGGTCACTCAAATCCCGGAGGAGCCCCCAAATGAAAAGACCCCCAAGGCCTTTCTCAGGAGAGCGTACCCCAGGACTCAAATAACCACACCAGCAGATGCAAAAGCAAGAGGATTTTCTTTATTTCCGGCTGCGCAGACGGGCTCCCGGACCGATGTGTGCCAGAGAGCCCCGAGGAACAAAAGCTTCAGATATTTATAGGCAAGAACCACAAAATTATAATACAGCTCAGACCACAGGACGTTTTATATTTTCATTGGTTCTTTTGTCCTGATCTGTACAATTTTGATTGGTTATCCAGTTGGAGCCTGGTATTTGCATTTCATATTCCAGGAACAGTCATATTTTACCTTTTATGGAGTGTTTGTTCAGGTTATGACTTGGGACCTCCCACAGAAGGGGAGGGGGAATGAGCCAGGAGAGGTTATTTAATATATGTGCTGTTTTATGAAATGGAGTCAGTTTTACAAAATGGATTCTTCAATTCCATTTTGGTAATGGTCTAAAATGTCAGGAGGATCTGGCCTTTTCTTATCTCTTCTTCCCCAGAGGAGTTTTTCCTTGCATAGGAGAAGTAACCACCCAGTACCTGGTAGATTGAGATTACTAGAAAGATTGCCCTTTCCCAGAAAACCTGACCTCAGAACCTGCTGTCAGGAGTGAACTGAAAAGTTTAGCACCCCATCTATTGGACTCCCTTAGTACACACAATGTGTTTCTCCCAGCACTAGGGAAACAGAGGTAGGAGAATCCCCATGAGTTTGAGGCCAACCTGAGACTACAGAGTGAATTCCAGGTCAGCCTGTGCTACAGCAAGACCCTAACTTAAAAAATAAAAACTAAACAAAAATGAACACAAACATGAAGTATGAGAGTTGATGTAAAAAGGTTAAAAACTAAAGAAAATTTTCTGGCTATCAAAAGTAGTTGTCCCATTCTGAAGTTTGGTTCCTCCTATGTATATATGTAGGAGCACAGAGAAGGACTCACAAGAAAGTGATGAGATACTTCTCAATTTCTTTACAGAAGAGTTACCCTCCTTATTATTTAACCTGGGACATCATGTACCTTTCCTACAACCCTCAGAAGAGACTAACAGGTTACATAAATGACTGGGAATCAATTGTCTTTACGTTAGGTAGCCATCTTTTGAGATTACAATTTGAGCTCATTAGCGACCCACTCCCTCCTGCATGAAATGGGACCATCACCCTGGTTTCCCTTTGCTCTGATGACATACTCTCTGGGAGAAAAGGGAATGTGGCCAATGAGCATATACCATCTGTGATGGTTAAGTTTTGATGTCGACTTGACCTTTCAAGTAATCTTGGGTGGGTCTCTGAGGATGTTCACAGGAATGCAGCCTCTCAGTTGGGGGCAGGATGTAGAAACTAGAAGTAAACATCCTTTCCTGTGTGGGCTGTGGAGGAAGGAAATTCCAGAGACTCAGGAAGCCATTAAGTCTGGGATAGAATTGCAAGACCCCACCCTAGGGCTTTAAAAGGGGAAAGAAACTCTCTTTGCCCCTATTGCCTGTATACTGTTCTGTGTGTGGTGTTGGTGATGGGTTTCTTTCTCTGCTTGGACCTGTGAAAGAGGACCATGCTCTTTCACTTTCATGGGACTGCCCCTGGATCTGTAGCTTAAATAAATTGTTTCCTCCCATAAACTGTGCCTGGTTTGAAGATTCATCCCAGGAGCATGCGGCTGACTGCAACACCATCTTTCAGCTAGACCTGTTTTACAGGAAGAAAGGGAAATATACTGAGGTTTTCTATGTTCAACTCTTTTTCTATCTCCAAAACTATTCTGAGCTGACCCAGATCAATAGGCTAGACCCTCAGGGTACTCAAATTACCTGGTACACAGAAATAAGTTTCAAGATCAAGGGACCAACTATGCCTAGACACTGTTAAGAATTTGGGATTGGTTTTTACAGGATGGACTGGGGTATTAGGTGAAGAGGAGATGAGGCTATTATCTCCTGCTCATTCCTTGTGGCCCTTAAGCAAATTGGGAAATTCTTGAGAATCATGAGATTTTACCAGTTGTGGTGAAACATACTGAAAGACCCCAGCCCCAGCTTAGCAGCAGGGACGCCATTTTGCAAGGCTTGACTTAGTAAGCAATATTAAGAGTCCAGGAGACAGGAAAATTCAACTTGAGGACAGGGGTGTGGGGCCCGACAGGATATCTGTGGTCAGCCATCTGGCAACAGAACAGGGAACTTGGGGCTCTGGAAAAATATTTTTACCCTAGATAGAGACAAGTCAGCAAGCATATCTAAATACCAGAAAACCACGAGTGTCCTTGTAAGCAGTTCTTACCCCAGATAGAGTCAAGTCAGCAAACATATCCGATTACCGGGAAAAACCACAGGTTGCCCTCGACTCAAACCCTAGCCTCATTTAAATCAGCCAATCATAACCCTGTAACCATGCATCTCGCTTCTGTACCCGTGCTTTTGCCTCCTCACCCTATAAAAATCCTCCATCCCAGCCTGTGGGTGCGCTAGTCCTCCCAGAGACTAAGTCGCCCCAGGTACCTGTGTATCTGAATAAACCTCTTGCTGTTTGCATCCGCAGAAGTGGTCTCGCTGTTCCTTGGGAGGGTCTCCCCAGATTGAAGGACATCTCGGGGTGAGGGTCTTTCAATACCAGTAGGGAATTGCTCAAAGCTGGAAGCAGGAAAATTCAGGAGGTGGAGGTATGCTTACCTTAGGCACTGACAGCAATGGTTCTTTTAATTCTTGAGGTTACCAAATTAACTTTGGGGAATGACCTGATTATTTACACCCCCCCATGATATTTTGGGTATATTACCCTCAAGGAAATTTTCTGGCTGCTAATTGCCCCCAAGAAAACAGGTTGCAATCCTAAGAAATTCCCTTATAAAGCAATGAATTTGAAGGGCTGGTAATGCAGTAGCCACCCTCAATGAAACAAGAGTTCACCCCTTACCTAGGCAGAAACATTCAGCTAGCAAAACTGGCAGCTCAACAGCGCACTAGATCTAAGCAAAAGTTAGGGAGTTAATACTGATTCTACATGTGCCATCCTGGTCCTCCATGCTTCATCCACTATTTAAAAAGAAGAAAATGAATAAGCCCTTTCATAGAAACATGCATAATGACCCCCCAGAGTGGCTCCAGGAAGAGAAAAAAGCTTCTCCAAGTTGAATATTGTGGCACACATCTTTAGTACTAGCACTCAAGATGCTGACATAGGGGGGGAATCACTGTTAGTGTGAAGACATCCTGGAGCTACAGAGTGACTTGTAGGTAAGCCTGGGCTAGAAAGAAACCTTGCCAAGAAAGGAAAGAAGAAAGAAAGAAAGAAAGAAAGAAAGAAAGAAAGAAAGAAAGAAAGAAAGAAAGAAAGAAAGAAAGAAAGAAAGAAAGAAAGAAAGAGAGAGAGAGAGAGAGAGAGAGAGAGAGAGAAAGAAAGAAAGAAAGAAAGAAAGAAAGAAAGAAAGAAAGAAAGAAAGAAAGAAAGAGAGAGAGAAAGAGAGAGAGAAAGAAAGAAAGAGAGAGAAAGAGAGAAAGAGAGAAAGAAAGGCAAAGTTGCTCATGCCTGACTTATCAATAAATATTAAGACTTTTTCTGTGTTTCTTTTTTTTTAATTTTTTTTATTGTCCATAATGAGTTACAACATTTAGTGGGCAAACAATGAGTTGTTATCCCCAATTCCCCACTGCCCTCCCCTCCCCCCTCCACTGGATAACCTGCTCCATGGGTCGTCTGGATCAGTCCTTGTGACAGGGGACCATGGATAGCCTAGTATTCAGCCAGGTTCTCCTGGCCATGCCTCTGGATAATCTCCCCCA
>PVHP010054931.1:0-10307 GCA_004024765.1 Zapus hudsonius | reverse complement strand
TTTTTAAAAAGAGAAAAGAAGCCAAAATACACCTTCCTTTCAAGAACTGTGAAACATTTACCACAACAACAAAATGAGCCTATTGGATCCTAAAGCAAGTCTGTCTACTTATCTAAAGTCACAGCTACATTCTCTACTACTAGGCAGTTAAGTTAGAAAACTAAACCTACATGATAACTAATAAACACCAGTAGTTCCAGTCTCCTGACCAACTCATAGATCAGAAAATAATACAAATTAGAGTTGAATATGGTGTGCACACCTATAATCCCAGCAGTAGGGAGCCAGAGGAATGTATGTCCCCATAAATTCAAAGTCAGCCTGGTGTGTATAGTGAGTTGCAGACAGCATAGGCTACTGAGTAGATACTATCTCAAAAAAAATAGCAGGGGCTGGAGATGTAGTGCAGTGGGTAAGGTGCTTGCCTGCAAAACCTAAGGACCTGAGTTAGATTCCCCAGTAACAAGGAAAGGTCAGTTGCATAAGGCAGCACATGCCATGTGCATCTGGAGTTCATTTGCCATAGTTACAGGCCCTGGGTCGTTCACTCTTACCTTCTGTCTCTCTTCTCTCTATCTCTGCTTGTTAACAAATTTAAATATTTTTAAAAGATAAAAGCAAATGAAAAAAACATTTAGAACTAGAAGGATTGGTACCACCATAATAATAGAGCTTTCATCCTAATGAGGCTCTGTTCTGGAAGTTCTTCCCAACCTAAGAGTGAAGACTGACATGTATTTTCCCTTTCATTGGTTAGGCACCATTATGGAAAATTGAACAATAATTGGGCCAAAGCAATTCCTGCCAGAGTACATCAATCATAAGAAACCTGCCTTTAAAAGATACCACATGAATAACTTGTTGACTTTTTGGACATTATAAAACGTGTGTGTGTGTGTGTGAGGATTTATGAATTCCATAATTTCAGTTTTGACTCACCACTGAATAGAACTTCATTGTGTATATGTGCACATATACTTTAGTACCAGCACTCAAGAGGCAGAGGTAGGAGGATTACCATGGGTTCGAGGCCAACCTGAGACTAAATAGTGAATTCCAGCTCAGCCTGAGCTAGAGCCAGAAGACCCTACTTTGAAAAACCAAAAAAAAATTAATTTTTTTCTTTATTGTCCATAATGAGTTACATTGTTTAGTGGGCCAACCATGAGTTGTTATCCCCAATTCCCCATTGCCCCCCTTCCCCATCCCCAGTCAGCTGGATATCCTCCTCCGTGGGCCGTCTGTATCAGTCTTTGTGGTAGGGGACCATGGATAGCCCAGTCTTCAGCCGGGTTCTCATGACCCAAGTGTGTTGTTACTGAGGGTTGCCAAGTCTCTGATATTCTCCCCCACCACGGCTCTCACAATCTTTCTGCCCCCTCTTCTGCTCAGAAAAATTAATTAAATAAATAAATAATAGAAAGAAAGTATGAATGAATCTTCCATGGGCTGGAGAGATTGCTCAGTGGTTAAAGTGCTTACCTGCCAAGCCTAATGGCATGGGTCGGATTCCCCAGTACCCACATAAACCAAGATACACAAGGTGGTGTACATATCATGAGTTTGTTTGCACTGCCAGGAGACCCTGTCTTACCTGTTCTCTCTCTATCTCTCTCCACTTGCAAATAAACAAATAATGTGATAGATTGGAATGGGACAGGTTTTTGATTGGGCACCAAGGTATTTTTTGTTTGCAAATAACTACCTTTGCTACTTAACTAGCTTTGTGATTATGAGCAAGCCCCTTCACCTTTTGAGTCATAATACAAATTTTTAATAACCTGCATAGCTATTCCACTCTTCTATAGCTCTAATAACATTAAAAACATCATATCAATAAGAAATAATATATCATGCCGTGGATAGGGAAATTGCTCAGTGGTTAAATACACATTTTTCCAAAGTCTGCTGGCACAGATTTGATTCCCCATTATCCACACAAAGCCAGATGAACAAACTGGCATGCATCTAGAGTTTATTTGCAGCAGCAAGAAGCCCTATTTATTTTCTCTGCCCCCTCTTTATTTCTCTCAAATACTTAAAAAAATAATAATTATCTTATTTTTTTCAAGGTAGGGTCTCTCTTTAGCGCAGACTAACCAGGAATTCACTATGTAGTCTCAGGTTGGCCTCAAACTTACAGCCATCTTCAAACTTTTGCCAACTGAATCCTGGGATTTAAGGTACATGTCATCATGCCCACTACTTTTTTTTATATCATAGCATTGTTAAATTCTATGTGAATAACAGGTGTTATTCTACCAGATACATAAAAATTGGGCTAACTGGATATAGTGATGCATGCCTTTAATCCTAGCACTTGGGAAGCAGAGGGAGGAGGATCATTGTGAGTTCAGGTCAGTATGGGCTAGAGCATTACTCTAAAGTGAACCCCCCTGAAAAAAAAAAAAGTAGGCTAAGCCCAGTTTGGTAACAGACACTTATTCATGAAGCTGAGACTATTGAATCAAGACCTTAAGGCTAGTCTGGGGTACATAGGAATATCCAGTCTCAAAAAAGCAAAAAGAAAAAAAAAAACCTCCAATTTAGAATTACTATTTCTTTCTTTCTTTCTTTCTTTCTTTCTTTCTTTTTTTTTTTTTTTTTGGTTTTTCGAGGTAGGGTCTTACTCTAGCCCAGGCTGACCTGGACTTCACTATGTAGTCTCAGGGTGGCCTTGAACTCATGGTGATCCTCCTACCTCTGCCTCCCGAGTGCTGGGATTAAAGGCGTGTGCCACCACGCCAGCTAGAATCACTATTTCTTTAAACTTAGTATTTGGAATGTGAGAGTCATTTGTTCTATACGATAAAAGTATTTTAATGTTGGAGAGATGGCTCAGAAATTGGGTGCTTGCCTGCAAAACAGGAGGACCCAAGTTTGACATCCCAGTAACCAGGTAAAACAGGATGTACAAGGTGACACATGTGTCTGGAGTTCATTGGCAGTGGCTGGAGGCACTGGTACATTCATTCTCTCTGTCTGCCTCTCTATCTCTGTCTCTATCTATCTATCTCTGTGTGCTTTGCCTCTTTTGCATTCTATATATGAGTAAATGAAGTATTTAAAAAAGTTATATTTTATAGTACATAGGGATTCAAGGTCACCTTAAATTAGAGTGAGACCCTGCCTCAA
The DNA here is from genome assembly GCA_004024765.1 of Zapus hudsonius. NCBI lineage: Eukaryota > Metazoa > Chordata > Mammalia > Rodentia > Dipodidae > Zapus > Zapus hudsonius. The sequence goes on along the minus strand of PVHP010054931.1, from coordinate 7,172 downwards.
AAAAATAAACCAAACCGATAAGTTAACATTTTAAAATATGTCAGAAATAATTGTATCAGGAATTGAAGAAGTGGCCCATCTTGCTGGGTGTTTTGGAAGTAAAATTTAATGTAACTAAGTGACAACAAGTTTGAGCAAGTATATTTGTTGCATCAGAAAGGGGAAATTGAATAGTTACAGAAGAAATAATATGGACCATAAAGTCGGAAATAATTGCTATCCAGCCTGCCAGAAAAAGTTTATCAAATGCTGATGAGTGGATATAATCTTGTTTAATGCATATATCATTAGCTCAAATTATATACTTTTAAAAAATATTTTATTCATTTTCAAGCAGAGAGAGAGAGAGAGAGAGAGAGAGAGAGAGAGAGAGAGAGCGCACACCAGGGCCATCATCTTGTGTGTCTGGCTTATGTGGGTCCTGGGGAATCGAACCTGGGCCCTTAGGCACTGGAGGTAAGTGCCTTAACCGCTGAGCCATCTCTCCAGCCCCAAATTATATACTTTTAATATTTATTTTCTGGTATATAATTCTAAATTAAGAGTCGCGTTTAATTCAATGCTATTGGGCTAGTACCAGTCTTTTTTTTTTTTGCTTTGTTTTTTGGTTTTTCGAGGTAGGGTCTTGCTCTAGTCCAGGCTGGCCTGGAATCCACTATGTAGTCTCAGAGTGGCCTTGAACTCATCGCAATCCTCCTACCTCTGCTCCCGAGTGCTGGCATTAAAGGCCTGCACCACCATGCCCGGCTTTAGTACCAGTCTTAAAAGCTAAGCAGTTTCATAACTTTAAGCATATCACAAAATCTTGTGATTGTCCATTTCCTTATTTATTGAATAAGAAAATTAGTCTTCAGCAAGTTTGGTTAAATGATAGTACATTTTTAAAGCTATATTCTCTGTCTCTGACTGTCTTTCTGTCTGTCTTTTTTTTTTTCGAGGTAGGGTCTCACTGTAGCCCAGGCTGACCTGGAATTCACTATGTAGTCTCAGGGTGGCCTCAAACTCACGGTGATCCTCCTACCTCTGCCTCCCAAGTGCTGGGATTAAAGGCGTGCGCCACCACGCCTGGCTTTCTGTCTGTCTTTCTAACAGTCTGCCTCTCTAGCACTTGGAGGGTTGAGGTATGAAGATCAGGCATTCAAAGCCTGACTAGGATACATAGAGAGACTGTCTCAAAACAAACCAGAAACAAAAAAGTGGCAATGTGTTTACTGTTGACTGACTGTTCCCCCAAAAGAATACTATACAAAATTATTGATCGAGCAAAGCTGAGTTTATTGGACCTGTTACACAAATGGTAAATGCTACCTAGATATTGTTAGGAGGGTCTTAAAACAATGAAGTTAAAGAAGGAAATTTATGAGGATTCTGAATAGGAACACATGGTGGTTGTGACAGGATCTCACATAGTCCAGACTGGCCTGAAAACTCTAGGTAACAGACTTGTCCTCGTGATCCTCCTGCTCAGTGCTGGGATTGCAGTTGTTCAACCCCATGTCCATCCTTTTCCTAACTTTTTAAAAAAATATGTATTTGATTTTATTTTTTTATTTGAGTGAGAGAAGCAGAGGTCCCAGCATGGAGAGTGAATATGGGCCTACCAAGGCTGCATGCCACTTCTGCTGTACTCCAGATGCATGTACCACTTGGTGCATATGGCTTTATTTGGTTACTGGGAAATCAGACCTGGGGCATCAACTCTTGTAAGAAAGAGTATTTTCCTGCTCTCACTGTTAATACATGATTTAACCCATGGGATATCCCTGGGTGGGTGTATTATTAAAGACAGTTTAACAAGGTCTCTTCAGTACTGTTATCTCTCAGCATGTGATACCCTTCACCACCTCACACTCTGCCACTACAGAGACTCACACATGACTACTTGATTGTAATTTGTGTTCACTCCAACAGGTGATGATGGTAAAAGAATATGAATGTACTACTTGCCAGATTTAGCTCTCATCTCTTTATAAACATGAAATCCTGTCATACTTAAAAATATGAATGATATTACATAGATCCTACTATTGCCAATATTTTTAAATGAGAAAGCTGTAACATAGACAGGTATAAATTATATCTATGGTTGCATAGCTAAGAAGCAGAGTTGGGTTGGAGCCCAAGTCATTTGAATCCAAAGCCACAACTAAAATCACAGAACAGTACTGATACCTGCAAATTCTCTCCATAAACTACAATTGGCCAGTGAGATATCTGCAGCCATAAGGCATATGTTGTTACAAGAAGGTGTAGATGTGGACTGAGTGTTTATTGATTCAAGAAATCAAAATAGTCACCAAAACATTGAAGTGTATTCAAGGAAAACAGAGAATGAATCACAGTTTAGGGAATGTCAGATTTCCAGGACAGGAGCCGTAAAAAGGTTTACATGTCAAGCAACTTAAACACAACATCTGTACACAGCATAAGAGATTATATTGGAGAACATAGGAACAAGCTACATGGGATTGTGGAGAACATATTAGGGGAATGGATCTTGAGTATAATAGGCATTGCAATGTTAACTGTGCAGGGAGTTTGTGTCAGCCTGTTCAGGTTGCTGTAACAAAATGCCATAGGTTTACAAGTTAGTAACTAAAAGAAATTTATTTCTTATAGATCTGAAAGCTTTTAGTCCAAGATGAGGTACCGGCATTGCCATATTTTTGTGAGGGATGTCTTCCAAGCTGCCCAGGTTCTCATTCTGTACTTTAATGAAAGTGAGGTCCTACGGCTTCTCTTAGTTTCCTGTTATCAATGCCATCATCCCATAGGCCAGAGCATCATGACCCACCTCCTATTATCACGACAATGACAGTTAGGATATGAATACATGAATTTGGAGTGGGAGGAGCAAACGCTCTACCAATAGCAGAGAGCATAGTCATAACACTGATAAGCATCAGCACTGCTGTGTGAAGAATGGATGGTCAGGGAGAAAGAGCTGATATAGGGATAAAAGACTATAGTAGGCACCTAAGAGAGAAATGGTAGTCATGTTATTAATGTGAAATTCAGATATATTAGTGGTGGTTTCCATTTCTCCCTGTTCTCTTAACCTATGAAAGAGTTTGTTGAATTAATATGGAGTCATGGGGCAGAGCATAATGGAGGGCGAGTAGCAGCCTCTCTAGAACTCTCTCCGTAAAGGTTTGATTTTTCCAGCTGGGATTCAAACTCTGGAGCCCAGCTGGCCCTGAACCCAAGCCTACCATCTCCCCAATTCCGGCACCAGCCCAGACAGGGTTCTCCAGTGGCTCTCTGCTCCACAGAGGAACAAAGAGCCGCCCTTCCCCACCCCAAGCTCCAGCGATCAACATTGTCTCCTCGCAGGCGATTCCCAAGCACATGCCAGCTGAGCACCTATCCCTTCTCGGGGCCCCCTTCCTCCAGTGCCTGATCCTTGGGTGCACTTCTCTCCGCGACCCCCCCCCTCAGGCAGATGTGCTTCTACGGCAAATTGACCTAACTCAATTCCGGAAGCCCACTCGGGACCTCAGCTGCGGGCAGAGCCAGGCCTCTGGCAGATACCTGGGAACCACTGCCACTGCTGGGAGGGGAGAGGCCAGTTCAGACAGGGACCAAACGCCAGTGCCGGGAGAACACAGGTGACTTCGGTGGGCACCAGGGACCATGTGCCACTGAAGGGAGGACACAACAAAGCGGGCTAAACAGCACTCCCCAGGATGACTGAGTCCCACTCTACTACCTGGACATAGGCAGAAACCAATGAAAAACATCCACAGAAATCAAAGACGAAATTCCCCAACTCAGTGCCCCTAGTCCCATTATAGAACAAGAAAGTGGCAAGGAAGTAGAGGCAGCAAATATACAATACCAAAGAGAGAATAATATGACTCCTGACCACAAATACAATGCAAATTTGAAGCAGTTAATGGCTGATATGGAAATTCTGAGAAAAGACATGAATGAGATGAAGCTTACCAACCCAAGCATAGACTCCAGACCGAATTTAATGGAGAGAAATATGAATGAATTCAGAAACACATTAAGTGAATTGAAGATAAATCAACAAAAGGAGGAGCTAGACAATCAATTGATTAAATTTGATGAGGACTTCAGAAAACTTAAAAATGATTTTCAGGAATCCCAAGCAAAAACAAGAATAGACTGGAAATTGGATCTCACCAAAGAATTGGAGACTATAAACAAAATTATAACAGAAACCAAAAATGAAATGCAGTTGGTAAAAACCTCCCTTGAATCAGTCAGTCCCAGAGTTGACAATCTGGAGGACAGACTCTAGACTCTCAGAAGCTGAGGACAAGACAGAAGGAATTAAATAAGGATGTCATAGGTTTCAATAAATCCAAGAAATCAATTGAAAAAATTTGAGAGACCTATGGGATACCATAAAGAGGCCCAATATTAGAATCATGGGGATCCCAGAGAGAGAAGAAGCCCAGGCTAAGGGCATAGGAAATATCTTCAACAGAATTATTCAAGAAAACTTTCCCTATCTAATAAGAGAAAGCCCACTCAACTTTCAAGGGGCCCAGAGGACTCCAAACAGACAGGACATGAAGAGGAATTCTCCAAGACATATTTTAATTAAGAAGCCTAACATAGAAAGCAAAGAGAAAATACTCAAAGCTGCTAGAGAAAAGCAAACCATAACTTATAAAAGAAAATCCATCAGACTTACCTCAGACTTCTCATTAGAAACCATGAAAGCCAGAAGGGCTTGGAACAATGCTTTTCAGGGCCTAAAGAAGTATGGCTTTCAACCTAGACTACTGTACCCAGCAAAGCTATTCCTCATAATAAATGGAGAAGTGAAAGTGTTTCATGAAGTAAACCAGCTCTATTTGAAAACAAAGCCAAAATTTCAGAAGATCCTGCAAGAGATATCCCACACAGAAGAAACAAGAAATCTACCTCAGAAGAGTACCAGAGATCAGACACGACAATCACAGTTAGTGTGCTAATAACAGCAGCACAGACAACAACCCCCATTAACCCTTCATCATGGCAGGGCTTAAAGCAAACCTCACATTTATATCACTGAATATAAATGGACTTAACTCCCCTATAAAAAGACACAGACTTGTAGGGTGGATCAGAAAAAATGGGCCCTTCCATCTGCTGCCTTCAGGAAATGCACTTTACTTCTAAAAATAGCAATCTTCTTAGAGTAAAAGGATGGAAAACAGTTTATCAGGCATGTGGAAGTAAAAAGCAAGCAGGTATGGCTACATTAATCTCTGACAAAATAGACTTTACACCAAAATCAATTGAAAAGGATAATGATGGTTACTTCTTACTCATCAAATGAATGATCCATCAGGAAGATATCACCATCAATAACATATATGCACCAAATTTGGGTGCAACACAGTTCATAAAGGAAAAACTACTCAAAATTAATGCAGAAATAGACTCTAATTCCATCATAGTAGAGACTTTAATACACCTCTATCAGCTCTAAACAGATCAACCAAACAGAAGATCAGCAGGGACATAACAGAGCTTAATAACACCATTGACCAGATGGGGATAACAGATATTTATAGAACGTTATACCCCAAAGACACAGAATATACATTCTTCTCAGCAGCGCATGGGATTTTTTTCTAAAATTGATCACATCTTAGGTCACAAATCTTCCCTAAACAAATTCAGGAAGATTGATGTAGTTCCTTGCATCATATCAGACCATAGTGCATTAAGGGTAGAAATTAACAATGGAACAGGATCCAGAAAATTCACAAAGTACTGGTGCCTGAATAATTTGCTCCTAAAATATGATTGGGTCATCCAAGAAATAAAACAGCAAATTCAGAATTTCCTAGAAAAAAATGATGACGATAACACATATTATCAGAACTTGTGGGACACAATGAAGGCAGTCCTGAAGGGAAAGTTCATTGCACTAAATGCCTTCATATCAAAGACAGAGAGGTCTCAAATCAATCGCCTAACCACCCACCTAAGATTATTGGAACAGACGGAAAAAGCTAACCCAAGGAGCGCAAGACGAAAGGAAATAATTAAAATCAGAGCTGAGATTAATGAATTGGAAATAAAGAAAATGATTTAAAAATAGATAAATCAGAGTTGGTTCTCTGAAAAAGTTAATAAGATTGACAAACCACTGGCAAGTCTAATCAAATAAAGAAATGAGAAAGCCCAAATAAACAAAATCAGAAAGGACACTGGTGAGATCACAACAGATCCTCAAGACATTGGAAGAATCATCAGGTCATACTTCCAAAACCTCTTCTCCACAAAATTACAGTACCTGGAAGAAATGGAAAAGTTTTTGGACACCTACCAACTGCCAAAGCTTAACCCAGAGCAGATAAAAGCACTAAATAAACCTATCACATCCACAGAGATTGAAGATTTAATCAAAAAACTTCCCAAAAGGAAAAGCCCAGGACCAGATGGTTTCTCAGCTGAATTCTGCCAAGCCTTCATCACGAGCTGAAATCACTCTTTCTGAAGCTTGTTAGAAGCATAGAAAAAGAGGGAAGGCTTCCAAACACCTTCTATGAAGCTACCGTTGTCCTAATCCCCAAACCAGGCAAGGATGCAACAAGAAACAGAACTATAGACCCATATCTCTGATGAACTTAGATGCAAAAATCGTGAACAAAGTCCTAGCAAACCGGATATAACGCTACATCAAAAATATTATCCAACCTGACCAAGTTGGCTTTATCCCAGAGATGCAGGGATGGTTCAACATATGCAAGTCGATAAATGTAATATATCACATTAATCGGTTCAAACACAAAAACCACATGGTTATCTCAATAGATGTGGAGAAGGCCTTTGACAAAATTCAACACCACTTCATGTTCAAAGCTCTCGAAAGAATAGGCATAGATGGACTATACGTCAATTTAATAAAATACAAAACTCCTAAAGCACAGATAATTCGCAATGGGGAATGTCTCAAGGAGTTCCCACTCAATTCAGGAACAAGACATGTGTGTCCACTCTCACCACTGCTCTTTAACATAGTGCTTAAAGTTCTAGCCCAAGCGATAAGACAGGAGAAGGGCATAAAAGGGATACAAATCAGAAAGGAAGAAATTAAACTATCCCTCTTTGCAGATGACATGATCCTTTATATATCAGACCCAAAGAATAGTATCAGTAACCTCTTGAAGGTGATTAAGGCCTTCAGCAATGTGGCAGGATAC
>PVHP010054930.1:0-10304 GCA_004024765.1 Zapus hudsonius | reverse complement strand
ACGCCCTGGCCAGGCCAGGACGAACTGACTGGCCTGGAGACTTGGAATTCCTTAGTCTTTTTTTCCTTTTCTCTGAGATGCAAATTCAGCCCCAGGCAACTGTCAAGGTCACAGGACCCAATGCTCAAGAGCGTTATGCTTATGTCAGAAGGTCAAGCTTAGAGGTCTGAGAAATTTATAAGGCTTTCTCTCTGTCTATTCAGATGTAAAAGCAAGCTAAGCCTACTATTTCTCTAAATATATATGCAAAAGTGATATTTTTCAGTCAGTCTGAAACGCAGGTTTCCACCTTGTTAATGCAAGCACCCTGGGACTGGAAAAAACAATGGTCACTCAGGGCTCGCCCCAGGGAATACAGCCTTTTGTTTGTAGGAAAACCAGCAACTCAAAAAAATTAATTTTTGCCTTTATGATTTTGAGCTTTGCCTCTTTTTTGGTTATTGGTCTTTGTTGCCTATAGACTAAAGAATCCGATATGGCCATGAATCCTTTCCCCAAGAGATGTTTGAGAAGAAAAGGTCCTGCAAAATGAATTCGGTTGACTTGATGTCAGACTCTCAAGTCTTGGAGGTCTGAGAGACTTAATTAAAATTTATAAGGCTTTTTCTCTGTCTAATCTCTGGTTTGGGTTAAAAAATGTCTGCTAAAAAATCTTTGGTTTGGGTTATATATACAAAAGTGACATCTTTCAGTCAGTCAAAAAGACAGGTTCTTTCACCTTGCCAAAATTCCAGGTGCAAGCCCCTTGGGCTGACAATGGAATAACTTAAGCAAGGCCAAACCCCAGGGAGGGTTAACCTCAGGGAGTACAGCCTTTTGTTTGAAGGGAAGGCCCTTCAGGCTAAATTCAATAGATCTTATTTCTGGTCGATTTGCAATTGATTTGATTTCTGGTCAATTTGTGATTAATTTGGTTTCTGGTAAATTCATAAAATTTTTTCTTCTATAAAATCCTTGTAACACATGAGAAAGAGCGGAGACAAGGAGGATGACAAAATGCTTAATTAGCTAATAAAATTTCCTCCTTCTGGGTTATTGATTAACTATGATACAGATTTGTCTTTCCAGGTTAATCTCGATAAGTTTTGAAAATTCTACCAATGGGAAAATTGCCATATGTATCCAAAAGTTTCAAGGTAACATTCTAAAATAAGTAAATGTGAATGCAGCTTATCTCAGAGATCATTATGTTTTGCATATACTGTTTTAAAATATGCAACATGAAATTATTAGCAGGAAATATACTATGGGTTTTCAGTTCTCCAAAAATGATAATTATAGAGGTGTTACATACGAGAAATGCCCATGGTTTCTCTGAATTCTATAAGGTATAAAAAAACTAAAATATAGTAAAGACAAATATGTGTTGGATGTCAATTTTCCTATGAAAGCAATTACTAGGGCTCATGGACTTAACAAAAGAAAGAGCATATAGTTTTGTGCTCCACTGGCTTTTGAATGTAGGACAGAGTGCTCCCTATTGCCAAAATCCAGAAAGAGATACATTTTTCCAATACTTCCTCATAAGACCGTCTGGCCAACGGGTTTATGACGAATGAAAAGGAAATAAATATACAAGGAGAATTATATCTTGCGTTGCTAAAATTCATGATTGTATAGGTAAACTGAGTCAAAGAAAAAGACATGTTTCTTTTCTCATCTATTGCTCAATGGTTAGAGACTAATATCTGTTAAATACTATATATTTTCTGCTTGCTTATAAATTAAAAAGAAGGGGGAGAATGCTCCTAGAAAGTGTCTTTCTTAATTTTGGGAATTTTGCAAAAAGACTAGTCATGGCAAATTATAAAATAAATGATTCTCTAGCTTAAGTTTTTATAAAACAGTACAGATGTTCTTTTGCTTGTGAAACCATACAGGCTAACACTGGACCTGATCACTCCAGTTATAGCTGTTGGTTCAGTGACTAAACTGTGTGTGGATTAAGAAATGCACAAGAAAAACTCTTGGGATACTCACCAAGATTAGCTATGTTTCTTTATGTTGCTTATGGGTATTAATTTTCTAGGATGGGTTTGCATATCTAAAAACATTGTGAGTTTTAAGGAGATGGTTCTATTTGTTTATGCTAATACTACCAGGTGGTCATCATTTGACTTGTAAAGTTTAATTTCAGTCATTGTGGTTTTTATACTCCTATTAGATAAATGTGTTGGAATAACTTAATTAAGCTAACAACATTGGTTGTCACAGGTTTTCCTTTTTAAAATTCTGGCAGGACACTGCTTTGCTTTGTTGCGGATGATCGCAGAGTTTCCATCTAAGATATTATTTCAACAATTGTCTTATTTTGTGTGCTTGAACTAACTCTTTAAGATTTCAGTTCCTGTGGACTTCAGTTCTCATACACCAATTACAGTTTATAAAAAGAGATTTTGTAATAGCTTCTGTCATCATTGCTGCAATAGCTGTTTCAGCTGTGGTGACTACTACGACTGCTGTTGCTCTTGTTACTTCAGTTTCTATAGCACAGACTCTCAATAATCTTTCTTCTGCAACTGCCCAAGCTCTGAACATCCTTGATCAATTAAATGGACAATTTAAAACTGGACTTATGATTCTTGATCAGTGAATTGTTCCTGTGCAGATTGGTATCGTTGGACAATTAATGACATTGTGATGTGTTCATTCTATTGTATTCTTCCTATTGTGGGACTTTGTATAATTGATGTTTTGCAGCAAAAATGTCTAGACAGCTGTCATATATGTTAACTAGTCATTGGACTTATGAGTTTAATCTTTATTGCTAACTTATGAGTTTAATCCTTATTGCTAAAGTGCATATCCCAACTCTAGCATCTACGCTAAGAACTCTTGGTCTGATGTGCATTAATGCTTTGCCAATCTAAGATGCGCCAACAACTGCAAGTACAGCTAATTAAAGCAAGCCATGGCAGCTATGGGTGACCGATCCTCCCCCCATGTATGGCTTAAAATGCTGGATCCGTAGTCAGAGACAGGTAAGATCCATAGAATTACATATCAACCCAAGACAGGGTTCTGACGCTTGGAGGTCAGAATTCCAATGACGGGTAAGAATGTAATTTGCCATGGACAACCTAAGACAGACACGATCCCGAGCCATTTTTTAATAAAAGAAAAGGGGGATATGTCAGGGGTGAAAGCTTTTGGGGGCCTTTGGAGGCACACCCTGGCTTAATCTCAGGACGGCACCTGACAACTTGCCACAAGGGGCTTAGCTTAATGAGTTTCAGGTGGTGATCTCGATTGGCCGTTATACACAGGTTCTTACCATTAGCCCCCTGATTGGCCAGGAAGCTCTATATATTCTGCCTCATTCCCCGCAATAAAAAACACACGTTCATCAACCCACAAGTGGTGTGTGTGTGTATTTATATGATCACTGCCCTCCGTGGGAGGCCGGGCAGTGATAGCTTATAACCCCCATAAGCCCGCCCCCAACAACACAGCTTCATTGAGGTTGTAAAACCCAAACTGCCATCAGCTGAGGATCAATCTATCAGAACACATTCATTTGTTTGTGGGGGACACCTGGATCAAACCATGACAATGAGTTACATTGTTTAGTGGGCCAACAATGAGTTGTTATCCCCAATTCCTCATTGCCCCCCTTTCCCATCCCCAGTCAGTTGGATATCCTCCTCCGTGGGCCATCTGTATCAGTCTCTGTGGTAGGGGACCATGGATAACCTAGTATTCAGCCGGGTTCTCCTGACCCAAGTGTGTTGTTATTGAGGAGTGCCATGCCTCTGATATTCTCCCACACCATGGCTCTCACAATCTTTCCGCCCCTTCTTCCGCTCAGTTCCCTGAGTTGTGGTGGGTGAGTATTAAGGATGCTCTAATGTTGTAAGCTTAGGGGTTTTTGTGTTGAGAATCGTTGGTTTCTGTCTCACTGGGTTATCCTGAGTTGAATGGCTGTGGCTGTGGTCCCTTGCTCATCCCGTACTTCTCTGCAGGGTTCCATATGGATCCTCCACGGTATGACTGTGGGGGCTCATCTCTTGCTAGGATCTCAGCTTTCTGCCTGCGGTCGGTTGGTAGGGTTATATCGGAGAGTGAGATCAGTATAGGTTAACAAATATACACCATTCTGGATTACCTAGCTTCTATTTTTAGTAGCCTCCCCGTCAGACGCTCGCATAGTGCATCTTTTCTTGGGAGCCCAAGAGTATGGGATCAGGTGCTTATCACCCTGAATCAAGGGTTCCCCCTCACTGAGTAGAATATTTGGCCGAATTTAAGAGCTATTGATTGTCTCCCCCAGGCCCAGGCTCCTCCATTGCACAAGTGCTCCTTTCTTGGTTTGCTGTTCTCTCCCAGTAGGAGGTGTGGTCAGCCTACTCATGGCCGGAGACTGTGTTTCATGTCAGTGGTCTGTTTACTCCAGTTGTCATTGATCAGCTTCCCCTGGCAGCTTGTGTAGTGCCTTCCATCCCTGCACTAACTGCTATCTGGGGTCTGGTTACCATTCCAGACCTGGAAGGGTCTCTCGATGCTGATCGATGGCATTCTGTTGTTTCCTCAGCAACAGGGTTTTGCCTCAGGACTGGGGATGGCGTTTAAGAGCCTTGACAGAATTCTGCCTTGTTTTTGTAACCTCATGGGTCACTTTGGTCAACAGCTCAGTGAGGGAAGGAACTGGTGGCTGGGACCCGGGGCTGTCAGACTGCTCAATTATTCACAGGCTTAGACATTCTCCCCTACTACTCACGGCCCCTCTTACCAGTTGACGCCCACTACTTACTCTTTAGGTTACAGTATGCTCATGAGGATTTTATGTTTTTGAACCTAATTTGATTTAGCCTCATGCTTAAGCCGTTCCCCTCCCCCTTCCCTTACACTTCATTCATAACCTCTCACTTCTTTCTACTAGACTGCATAAAGAAAATGGTTATCCTGGTTAAGGACCGTATATGAGGGAGAGCATGTGGCGTTCAATTCTCTGTTCTTTTGAGTGTTCGCTTAGTAAGATCTGCTCGAAGTCAGACCATTTTTTTCCCTAAATTTCAGTGTCATTTTTCCTTTCAGCAGAGTAGAATTTCATCGTGTAAATATACCACAGTTTCACTGTCCATTCCTCCATGGATAGGCATTTGGGTTGATTCCAATTCTTGGCTATTATGAATTGAGCTGCTATAAATATAGTTGTACAAAATTTTCTGCATTGACATGTGGCATCTTGTGGGTAGATGCCTAGTAGAGGGATAGCTGGGTCCATTGGTAGTTCTATGTTCATTCTGTCTAGGAGTCTCCACACTGCTTTCCATAATGGTTGAACAAGTTTGCAATCACACCAGCAGTAAATGAGGGTTTCTTTTTCCCCACATCCTCACCAGCAATGATTGTTTTGGTAAGATTTGTGTCCTAAGATGTGATCAGTTTTAGAAAAAGTTCCATGCGGAGCAGAAAGCCGCTGGGGAATCCTGTCCTGGCTGGTGCCGGAGCTGGGGAGATGGTAGGCTTGGGTTCAGGGCCAGATGGGGTCCAGGGTTTGGATCCCAGCTGGAAAATCAAACCTTTATGGAGAGAGTCCTGGTGACGCTGCTACTCGTCCGCCATCATGCTCCGCCCCCACCCTGTTTTCTGAGATGGAGTATCTCTTTGTTGCCCATGCTGGCCTTGAAATCCAGATTCACGTTCATCAGCTTCCCAGTGTTGGAATAACAGGATCTGTTCCCATGCCCTGGTACTTTATTCTATAGAAAGATTATAGAACAGAGTAACAACTATGTCATGGACAATTTACTATTTGAGGGAGGAGAGAACTGGAAATCCTGATTCAATCTTGTTTTAGTGGGATTGGTGGATCTAAGGTTCAAGAACAACCAGGACCACATGTCATGGTCAGCTCACAGGCTGCTGGGATGAATCTTCAAACCAGGCACACTTATGAGAGGAAAGGATTTATTAAAGCTACAGATCCAGGGGAAGTTCCATAATGGTGAAAGAGTTTGGTCTACCTTTTCACAGTCTAAGCAGGAGAGAAAAACCATTACCAGCACTACACACACAACATCAAAACAGACAGGGGCAAGAGAGGATCTCTTTCCCCTTATATAGCCTTAAGGCAGTGCCTTGCAACCCTATCCCAGACTTGTTGGCTTCCTTAGACTCTGGAATTTCCTTCCTGCACTGCCCTCCCAGGAAGGGATGTTCATTTCTAGCTTCCCTGAGCTTCCTTACATCCTGCCCCCTATTGAGAGGGCTGCCTTACTGTGAACATCCTCAGAGACCCATCCAAGATTACAAAAATGTCAAATTAACAACAAAATTTAATCATCACCACTATACTCAGGTATAATTTTAAGTAACATTCTGTATTTTTGACCAGAAAATGCATGGATCTAATGCAAAATTTAGTCTGCAAGCATGGCCTATGCTTTTGAGAGTGCTCCCTGTAAAATGGTTGTAACAGGGGGCATATAGGTACTGACAGTTGATTGAAAATGAAATCTGTGGCCCTTGTGTTACAAATTGATGTCATGATCATTGTCTTTGAGGACCTATAGACTTTTACAGTACCTGTTTTCTCTCTTTTAAAAAATATTTTGGAGATAAAAGTCCCCAGAAAACTGGGCATGGTGGCACAAGCCTTTAATCCCAGCACTTGGGAGGCAGAGGTAGGAGGATTGCTGTGAGCTCAAGGCCACCCTTGAGACTACATAGTGAATTCCAGGTCAGCCTGGGCTAGAGTGAGATCCTACCTTGAAAAACAAAACAAAACAACAACAACAAAAAAATTTGAGACTATTGAGAGATACTGGAACTGCTGAAGGGGCCTAGTGGGGGTAAGGGGGCACTGAAGGCTTGCCTTTGAATCATTTGCTTTTTTAAATTCAGTTTTTATTATTTATTTGTGCATATGGATATGTGTCATAGTCATGCACTCACTGCTGGTATGAACCTCCAAACCAGGCACAGTTATGGGAGGAGGGGATTTATTGAAGTTATACATCCAGGGGAAGTTCCATAATGGTGAAAGGCTGGCTCCCTTTCACAGATCCAAGCAGAGAGAGAGAGAGAGAGAGAGAGAGAGAAAGGCCATCATCAGCACCACCCCCCTACCACCCCCCCCCACATACAGAGCAGCAAACAGGCAGGGGAAGTGGTGGAGGAAGAGAGAGATTTCCTTCCCCTAGAGCTTCCTGATATCCTGCTCCCTACTGACAGGCCACTCTGGAGGAAGGGCTTACTCTGGAGGAAGGACCTGCTCCTTTAGTTCCTGTAAGCAACATTAGAGAACTGCCCAATGATTACTGTGGATTACTAAAGAGGTCAAGTTGACAACAAAATTTAGCCATTAAAGATATCTGTATGCATGGATGTGGGCATGCCATTTTATGCATGTGGTCAGAGGGTAACTTTGGGCTATTTCTCTACCCTTTGAGACAAGGTCTCTCTTACTGCTGCTGCTTTTGAGCTTCTAGAGTCTCTGCCTCCCATTGTCTTAGGTAGGGATTACAGGTGCATCAGGCTTTTCGTGGGCATCGAGGAAACTCAAAATCAGGTAGGCAGGTTTGCAAGCAAATGATTTTAATGACTGATCCATCTCCTCAAAACCTCCTCCCCCACCCTTTTTTTTGGAGGCAATGTTAGCACAGGCTAACCTGGGCTAGAGAGTCATACCTCACATATTTCCTATTCAAAACTACATCATTCTCACTGGGTGTGGTGACACACACCTTTAGTCTCAGGGCTTCTTGGGTCTGGGAGATAGCTCAATGGATAAAGTGCTCACTGCTTAAGCAGAAATATCCAAGTTTGATTTGCAGATCCCATATTAAAAAAGAAAGAAAGAAACAAACAAACAAAAAACCTGGGGCTGGAGAGATGGCTCAGTGGTTAAGGCACTTGCCTCCAGTGCCCAAGGCCCCAGGTTCAATTCCCCAGTACATATGCCAGACCCACAAGGTGGTGGCCCTGGTGTGCGCTCTCTCTCTCTCTCTCTCTCTCTCTCTCTCTCTCTCTCTCTCTCTCTGCTTGAATGTGTGAATAAATAAAATATAAAAAAACCCTTAAGCCATAGGATTCTATAATCCCAGCATACAAGATTGGCGGTGGAGACAGGAGAAATTCCTTGAAGCTTGTGGCAAGCACAGCAAAGAACAGCTTAGAGGGATCTAGAGAAAAAAAAAAAACCCTGCCTCAAATGAGGTGCAAAGGTGAGGACTACCAGTGCTGGGTGATGTAATGCAATGCTCTTTATCCAGTCACAGGGTGCTTATATAACCAGTGCACAGGCATTCTCCATACAGTGATTTCATCACTTACATAGGGATGGCCATTTTTGTGTGCTTGGCCGGAAGTTAAGCCTACAAACATCTAGAGTATAAGCATTCTACTCCCTAGACATGGGGGATCTGGTACGCACATGTTCTTTTTGCCAAGAGAGTAGAGCCTTGTGCATATAAACCACAGGAGTAATATAAAGAACAGCACCTACCACTGAGACACCTGCAAACATGCCGGGAGTGGTGGTGTACACCTTTAATCCCAGCACTCAGGAGGCAAAGGTAGGAGGACTGCTGTGAGTTCAAGGCCAGACTGAGACTACATAGTGAATTCCAGGTCTGCCTGAGCTAGAGCAAGACCCTACCCCAACAAAACAAACAAACAAAAACAAAACAACAAAGGTAACTGCAACAAAGCTAAATTTATGAGGGTCCACTGGGTAGATCCTGAAGTTGCTCACCAAGAGATGAGAGGGTCTTCAGTGAGTTTCTGAATTGAATCAACCTCCATATCCATTTCTTACAGTGCCTCTGCAATATACTGTGCATGGTCTGGAATATATATATAGCATCCCACATGTAAGAGGCACAGGTCCCTCCGTGGGCAGCCATGAGTAAGTCTAAGGCCATCCTATTCTGTATCGTGCCTCATCTGGATAGTCTCATCTAACAGTAAATCAAGCCCATGCCTGGTTATGTTCTAGGATTTGGCCATACATCAGGCAAGGGCTTCCACTTGTAATTCTGTGGCTATTGTTCCTGTCCCGGGACAGATACAGCCATCAGATAAAACCCCCAGTTGGCATGAGTAGTTTGGTGTTGGCTCTGATGCCAATGATGTACCAAGTTTCTTGGGTAGCCAGGCTCCTATACACTTAGGGGTTGAATACTTATGGCCCATAACTGTACCAGAGCATCTTCTGTATCATTACTAGGGGACATGTTGGGTTTATGTCCTGAAACATGAAAAATGGGAGGCTGCTTCTGGGGACTTTTTTTTTTGGTTTTTCGAGGTAGGGTCTCACTCCAGCCCAGGCTGACCTAGAATTCACTGTGTAGTCTCAGGGTGGCCTTGAACTCATGGTGATACTCCTACCTCTGCCTCCCAAGTGCTTGGATGAAAGGCGTGTGCCACCATGCCCAGCTTTCTGGGGACTTTTATCTCCCATGATTCCTGCCACATATCTTTCCCTCATAAGAGTTGTCTCCCTCGAAAAACAAACAGAAAAACCCCAAACAAACAAACAAAAAAAAACCACCAAAAAACAACAACAAAAAAGAGTTGTCTCCTGACTTCCCAAAGTCCATTGGGACAGGCACAGAGTCAAACCACAACATACAACCCAGCTACCTGTGCATATCATGGCTGTAGCATCTTCTTGTATGAGTACTAAGCCAGATAGCTAATAACAGCCTGTTGACTGGACTGTCCCTGTCCTGTCTCACATCAAAAAGTTTTTGTAGAAAGCTGAAGAGTGACTTTGCCCAAGAGGATGGGTTCCTTACATAGGAACCATCCATATGTAAGGCCTTCTGTGTGTACATGGGGGGGAGGGTTGTCCCCAGACTCTCTCTGTATGGGCTTGGGGCTCATGTGTTTTGAGGTATATTATCCTGACCCTCATCCTTAGTGACATATGTCACTGGTACAAGTACTGTCTGTAACTCCTGGGACAGTAGGCTACAAGAAAGACATACCATCAATTTACATAAGTACCCCACTTAGTTAAGGTGGGGGTTTGTGCAACTTCAGAACTAGGTTTAGTTATATCCATGTTTGGACCCAGCCTTCATTGGATGAATGGTTGGACTTCCATAGGTTGGTGTCTAGTGATTGGCTCTGTGATGTAAAGCTGCTTAGGCTGCAGCCAATTGCTTCTCAATAAGGGATTATCATTCTTCAGCTCCCTTCCATAGTTGAGACTGGAATTCTATAGGGGATCATTGTAGGGATGAGCTACAAGAACAAACTGTGGGAACGAAAATGGGAGAGAACTAGGAATATTTCTTTTTTTTTTAAACAAGTTTTTTTTAAAATATTTTATTTTATTTATTTTCAAGCAGAGA
>PVHP010054929.1:0-10264 GCA_004024765.1 Zapus hudsonius | reverse complement strand
AACATAGGTTTATCTCATCAAATTCACGGATTATGCATTGTATATTGTGTTTAAAATATTACAACCGCGCTGAGTCATTTAGATTTTCTCCTATGACCATTTGCCTTTTTTTGTTTGTTTCTTTGTTTTGTTTTTAGTCTATTTTCTTCTAGGTATTCTTGCTGCCAAGGGAGCAAGGCAGTGTGGCAAGAGCTGGAAGGCTGAGGGAGAGAACACAGTTGATTGAGGTGATTATGTCAAAGGCACAGGCTTGCTAACGTATATCCTGGGTATGTGGGATGTGCCTGACGCTGTGTGCAGATGGAGGGGATGGACTTAGAGGGGATCACAGCTCATCCTGTGTTCATATGGGAACAGCAGGGACACCAAGTATGTGGGTGCAGATGCTGGAGATTGAATGGAGGTGACAGTGGGAGTCTGCAGAGTTCTATTCTGAAGCCTGATTTTTCTCAGTGAATAAAAAATTGAGAACAAAAATGGGATAGTGAGTACTGGAGATTTGGTGCATGGAGAACAGAAAATGGAGAAGTGAAAATCCGCAGAAATATGATACGACTGTCATGAGCTATTTAGATCCAATTGAAGTTGTCCATGATGGCTGAAAGGGGAGATTCAGTCCTCATGCTTGAGATTTTTTTTTAGTTGTGTTCACTACAAAATGTAAGCAGTAAGGAATTAGATTATCTCAAGTTTGTAGAATAAAGTGAGAGAGAGCAAAGGAATGGAACATGTGTCAGAGGAAGTGACTGTATTGAATAACCAGGGATTTCAGACAGTCAGTAATGAAAGGATATTATTGGCTTAGAGAACCTGAGGGTTGAATACTGGTTGGAGTTACAGGGAGGATCTTCATGTACAGGAAGTGGTGGCTGGGAGAATGTCGCACAAAAGGCTGGAGCAATAACGTGTCTGTCACTGATGATGGCCCAGGGAGAGAATGGCCATGAAATTGAATTATGGAGGATGGGTGTGTGTCAAGCTCATGGGATAGGAGCATGGCATCATTCTTGCATATCAGGTGCTGGGGGTATCTGGATGACCAGTCACCATTACAAATGTAAGACTGGATATTGAGCTGAATGATCTCAAAATGACAAAGACCCGCTTGGGGGCCAAATGTGTGACAGCAACAGAGAGGAATGATGATTGATATGATCTACTGAAATCTGAGACAAACAGATTTGCGGGAAGAAAGAAATGTGATTTCAA
The DNA here is from genome assembly GCA_004024765.1 of Zapus hudsonius. Taxonomy (NCBI): domain Eukaryota; kingdom Metazoa; phylum Chordata; class Mammalia; order Rodentia; family Dipodidae; genus Zapus; species Zapus hudsonius. Next base: position 9,055 of record PVHP010054929.1, on the reverse strand, counting down.
ACTGTCAATGAGGAGAAGGCCTGTTCTCTTCTAGAAGTACATTATTAAGTCACCTGGGAGCCTGAGTGGCCACCTCAGATGCTACAGGACAGGTAGAGCTCCTTGTATGAGAGGCAGTGGCAATCAGCAGGTGAAGAACTGGCACTGTAGAAGCTCAGGATTTTAGTGATTTTGCTGACAATAAACCAGGCTTTTAGAGTGAAAACTAGTGTGTCAGAGGTAGCATTTGAACTTTGGGAGGAGTGGGCAAGTACCAGAAGAGAAACAGGAGAGACATAGCACCTTTATAAGTACTAAATTATGACTGAGAGGTTAATTCATTTCCTAAATGAGAGAGTTGAAGCCTATAATTATTCTGGAGTAAAATTAAATGAGGTGTGTTGAAATCAACCAGTCTATGTCTGAATTATAACATCAAACATACTATCACTCTAAACCTGATGTTCCTAGAAGCAAGTTGTATTATTCATTCAATAATATTTACTTATAGCATACTATAATCTGGGATCTGTGTATGTATTAGACAATGAAATAGAAGAAATTTGTTAACTTTAAACTTAAGTTTAACCTTAAGACCAAGTAAATAGTATTTAACTGTAGCCTGTCATGCCCCCACCTCCTCTCTTGACCTATGTGCACATCATTGATTGGTTTGGACTTTGTTTTTAGTTTTTCTTTTTAATTTAGACCATGATTCCCTGCATGTACAGAAAGTTGAAAAAGAAGGAACAAAGTTTTCGTGTATGTTTTGTCTTAACTACTTCATGCAGCCCCATAATGAGCTCTTAGGAGTTATCACCAAGACTATCACATGGCATGAAACAGAGGTGACATCTTGCCCTAAATTTTTTGCCAGTGTTGAAAGCATGTTTTTCAACATATCATCATGAAAGTACATGTCTATGACAAGCACAACAGGATGGTCACTGTCTCCTGCCATCACAGCTTTTAAAAAAGGACCAGATGGCCGGGCATGGTGGCTCACGCCTTTAATCCCAGCACTCAGGAGGCAGAGGTAGGAGGATCACCATGAGTTTAAGGCCACCCTGAGACTCCATAGTGAATTCCAGGTCAGCCTGGGCTAGAGAGAGACCTTACCTCCTCAAAAAAACAAACAAACAAACAAAAAAGACCAGATGCACAAAGTGATGCATGCATCTGAAGTTGGTTTGCAGTAGCTAGAGGTCCTGGCACTCCCATTCATTCTCTCTCTCTCTCTTTCTCTTTCTCCCTCCCTCTCCATCTCTCCCTCTCTCTCTCTCCCTGCAAATAGATAAATAAAAATATTTTTAAAAAGGAAAATTATCTGAGATGATGCTAGTTTAGAGATCCTGCAATATTTTGAAGTCCACTCTCAATGACACCATGATCACAGGTTCATCTACTGCTGCCAGGACCATAAATCAGTTAAATTTCTCAAAGCCATGCCAGTCAATTCATCGCTAAATTGTTTTTTTAAATTAAAATAACTATGTGCCAAATCCAGTGCTGGAGTCAGAAAAGTGAGAGAAATGCTAGATGGTATTTTCTTTCTGGAGTTTCCAGTATTTTGGAAAATTACTCAGAAATATATTTTAAGAATTTTAAGGATGACTATTTGCTGACTCAAAAATCCACAACTGAAAAAAAAAAAAAAACAAGCAGAGTGTTCTCTTCAGAAAATGGATGTAATGGGTATAGAGTCTGATTTTCATTATGTATGTGTGAGTACTTGAAACTCTGGAATAATATTCACTGCTAATTATATAAAAAGTGATACAAGAAGTGGTAAAACAACAGAAATGTTTATAATTGTTGCAGTCAGCTTTCTTGTTGCTGCAACAAAGAACCCAACCAAAAGCAGCTTGTGGAGGAACATGGAAGCTCCATGATGGGAGGGAAAAGCATGCCATTAACAGAGGGTTGGGCATCATTACCTGACAAACATTAGGTGGACAACAGGATAGTGTGCCAAACACTGGCAAGGGGAAGCTGGCCACAACCCCCATAAGCCCACGCCCAACAACACACTTCCCTCAAGGTTCCAATATCCAAACCTTCACCAGCTGGGGGTCAAGCCTTCAGAACTCATTCATATATGGGGTTACCTGGATGAAGCCATCACAATCCACTTCTGGCCCCCACAAGCTCACCACAAACATGTATGATTTCACATCATACATGATGTAAAATGAAATGCATTCAGCCCAACTCCAAAAGTCCTCACAATTTTTCTTTCAACTGAGCCATATTGCTAAAAACCAAACCCATAATGGCACAGAACATTCACCCTGCAAAAGATAGCATTGGACATAGCAAAAACAGATTGAACCAATACAAAATTCAAAACAAACAGGGCAACATCAAACTTTATTTGTCCAATAATTCTAACCAGTAACAAGTCTCCTGGAGTTCCAATTCCAGCCCTCCAGCTCAGCTACTCAGTCTGGGAAAACATCATCTGGTGCTGGTAGTTCTCCTTGGCAGTCATCCCAAAGTCCTGGCATTTCACTGAGTCTCCATTGCAATCTATGGTTCATCCCCATGGATTCATCAGGCTTCTCTGCATGTAATCCAACAGGCCTGCTTCACAGTGCTGATGGTCATTTAAAAAAAAAAAAAACATGTTGCAAATCCAATGACCCACTTTCCTGCATTTGTTATACTCCATAGTACCAAGTGGGCTACCAATTTGTTAACCCATGGGGGGACAAATCCAATTTTGGAGAGCAGGAAACCTCCTTCAACATTAAGGCCCCTTCAGAAGAGTCAGAATGAACATAATGGGTATAGATACTGATTTTCATCATGTATGTGTGTGTTCTTGAAACTCTGAATAATACTCATTGATAAATGTATAAAATTATAAAACAGTACTCAAAAGAAATGGTAATGGCAACAGAAATGTTTATAATAAAAACCTGTATAAAAACATATGTATTTTAGCAGTATAAACTCATGTAGGTGGAGATAATCATGGAAGACAGAAGGACAAAAATATAAAAAAAATTAGTTATTCATATTTATCATTTTAATTTTCTATTATAACTAATGTTTTAAAAAGACAGTCTACAATTACTAAAAATTAGCTTTATTTACGAAAAGCATTTATTTCAAGTGAACAGATGGGGAGTCATCCTCATTCTGCATCATTTTAGTCTAACTCAACGCACAAGTTTATCACAGTAATACATCATTTTTTATGACTTATGGGAACCGGTGATATCTGAGGAGTCATTAATAAGATCATGCTGACCCCTGTTTCCCACAGCCATCCTTCCATTTGCATGTGAGTGTCAACAATAGATGGAAATAATTGCAGTGATATTCAACATCTAAATGACTTTATCATGTTTTATTAAGACAGCACTTAAATGTTTTTCAAGGATAACAGGCTTTGGAATGTTCTGGCACAGTCTTAAAGTCCCCAGGTGCCCTTGGCCTTGGTACTTTATTTCTGATATACTTTGATACAGAGAGCTATGTCACAGATGATTTTCATTCCGTCTCCTGAATAGTGTATTTAAAGAACATATACACACAAGTTCTCTGACTTTGATGGCTAAAGTGTATTTTTTTTTCTTCTGAGTATAATTTTGTTTAATCAAACACTATATGGTTGTACGGTGGAAAAAGGAAAATAAGATTCCCACAGATAAAGTTCTGATCATTGATTGTTATTGATGCCTTATGCTTCAGAGATTGAGGCACAGCAACAATGCAGTAATCAGTTTCTCATTACTGTCACAGAGAAATTCAACTTATGGGAAGAAATGGTTCCAGTTCATGGTCAGTTTCCCCCATTGCTGTGGACCCATGGTGATATTAGGCAGGAAATTAGAACTGCAAAGGATGGATCAGTAACCCATCCCCACAAAAGGGACTTTGAAAGTTAAATTTTATTGTCAACTTGATCAGATCAGAAATCAAGATACTCACTTCCTGGGCAGACCTTCCCCTAGAGTGGGCTGTCCTTGCAGAGGGGATTAGATAGGAAGGAGCTAAGGGAGAACACAGGCCTTCTAACTGGTTGCAGGTGCTACTTGCTGATGGGTTCGCTAACCCTGTTGCTGCTATCCTTTGTGGATGTGGGAAGCCAGCTTCATCAGTCTTCCTTATGTGGACTGAAGACCAGGGGCCCTCTGGCAATCTTCCAGGTTTTCAGTGCCAGGTTGGAACTGCAGAAGCATCTAGCCTCATTAAATGAGCCGAAACTGGGTTCTCAGACTCTTTGGCCTGCAGCAGCTATTATTGGACTGCCAGCCCATATACTTCATGCTACTCTAATAAATCCCCCTTTTAGTACATATTCAATCTATCACTTCTGCTACTCCTGAGAGTCTCCTTCTGAGACTCCTGGAAACCTAAGGACATAAAGAAGAACAGGTCTCTCCAGATGGGTCAGCTCAAGACCCTGCCACCTAAAGAAAAATAAATAAATAAATAAAACACAGAGGTAAGGATGATGAGACTAAAGGAAAAAAGATGAAAGGTATAAAGAAACATAAGTGGCGGTGACCGTCTAGAGTGAGGCTGGAAGTGAATGTGTAGAAAATTTCTTTCCTCATGCCTAGTATGAAGTAGAGAGGCAGCAAGGAGTCAGGGATAACATAATCTTCAAGGACACATCCCCCAGTGACCCAGTTCCTCCTACCGGCCCCAACGTCCTGGTTCCCTACCTGACAGTGGTCCTTGTATTAAAAATTTAATACATAAAGTGATTAATCTATAGTGTTGTCAGAGCTCTCATAATATAATCACTTCCTTGAAGTCCCATTTCTGCACACTGCTTATAATAGAGACCATACTCACCAATGTGTGTGACTTTTGAGGGGACACTTATGAATCGAGCCATAATAAGGGGTATTCAATCATGGCCATCTGATATGTGGGGGCTTTTTATTTTTTATTTTTGCTAGCAATCTGTATTCTTTGTTTGGGATTCAGACTTTTGGAGCTTAAATATACTCCTGTGTAAAATGAGATTCTACTCCTTACAGTACTCCCAGATGACAAGTATCTGGCATATTGGAAGAATTCAGTAAATGAAGAATGTAACATTAAAGTATTGAAAACTTTAATATTGTGTTACCAGGTGAACATTCTTGTTCATTTATTGAGTCAATGGAAAAAATACTTAAAGAAAAGTTTCAAGGGAATTACTGCTAGGTATTTTCATATACTCAAATTTTAATTAAGACTGATATGGTGAATATACACAGAGAACCCTCTAACTATATTAATGTAACAATGCAATATGGGCAGATGAAAACATCAGGCAGGAAACCATAGAATGAATGGAGGAAGAAGTGTGAGACAAACTTTACACTCTAAAGCAAAACTCCTGGATAAGATTGTCTATTGCCACACAAGGTATTTTTTGTGCTCCCATTTTTCTATTTTGAGAAGTCTTATATTCCCATCTTCTTTTCCAATATTTTATTTTTAAACAATTTTGGATTTTTAATTGCTTGACATCTTTATCAAGTTTTTAAGGTTTGCATTTTATGTACTATCTGGTGTTAGGAAAGAACTCATTGGTGAATTTTTCATTCTTCCATCCTCAGACATTATTATTGCTTATTATTATTATTATTATCATTATCATTGTTGTTGTTGTTGTTTTACTTCTGAAACAAGCTCTTCACATACTCAAGGCAATCCTGATGTCTCAGCCTCCCAAGTGCTATGATTATGGGCATGAACCAACTTTCCAAGCTTAGACATGATTTAATGGAGCTTCTGCCTAGAAAACACAATAATGGTAGAAGCTAAAGGAAAGTGACAAAACCAACAGACCAACCACCACAGCAAGTCTGATAACCCATGAAAGGTCAATGGAGACAGACACCAGCAATACCCAACACAACCCAGAGCAAAGATCCAGAGGTACTTAAGATCTCAGCAATAAAACAGATTCAAAACTCAACCACCATGACTCAGGGAACTGAGCGGAAGAGGGGGCGGAAAGAATGTAAGAGCCATGGTGGGGGAGAATAACCAGAGGCATTGCCCCCCTCAGCAACAATACACTATGGGGGAGAAAGAAAAACTGGCTACTTCTGGTGCAGTTCATAACCTCCTAACCTATGGACAGATCCAGAATGCACACCAAGGAAGGACCCCAGTGGGTCCAGGAAGAAAGGAGGGAAACAGGGACACAGTCACAAGATTTGCTCATACAGTGTATAAACTTAATCATAATAAAGATATTTAACAAAAGAGGAAAGCATTTTCTCTTGATAGTACAACTGTCATGAGGAAGATAAGGAAACAAAATTCATGATGAAGCTAAGCTGATTTTTATTCCTCAAATCACCCATCACCTTTCCTCTCTTCAAACATTGTGAAGGTTAGACTTAACTCAGCCACAACATAGTCTCTCTGACACACACCTCTTCTTCTGTCACCAACTTTGACTCCCAGTAATTCTTACAAAAGAAGTCTTCAGCGTTTTACATTCAATAGTTAACAAAATGCTCTACATGACAAGTACCCATTCATCATTCTTGAGTATGAGAACATTCACCCTAGCAACTATTGAACAGACAAGGAGACAGACCATTTCCTTACATGACATAGTTCTGAAAAAGTTGTGAAAAACTTTCTTTGGGATTTGATGTATTAGCTACTCTGATATGGTAAGGAGCACCCCCAGGAGGGCTCCAAGATCTCCAAAAGCTTAATGAAAGTATCAGCATTTGTGATTCATTCATACCACTTTGAATAAGGAGAGATCATTCATTTGCAAGCCCTCAAGTGTCTTGCTGTGTAAATCTCCCATGGTCTGTGTATTCATGTGACTATTGATCGATATGTAGATTGGTTTGAAACTTGGGCAGTTAGAAATAAACCATGCATTGACACACACAATGGTGACTTTGCTAAATGCTGGCTGTGATGTCCCTTGACAAACTCCAGGCAGGTCTCTTTGATCAGTTTCCTTAGTGAGACATCAGCCTTATTTTTCTCTGAGACAGCCAGAGCCCACCTAAATCAGGGTCCTGGGAATGCCCTCACCCTTGATTACCTTTGTCATCAAATTCCAAGGTTTGTTTTCAGCAAGAACCCTATTATGACACTTTAGCTGGCATCTCTCTATTGTTAGGGTCCCTTCTTAGTAATTTTCCACACTGTAAATCCCCAATAAATATATGCCTGAGCTGTAAATTCCTCTCTTCACCTTATCACAGCTGAGCCCAATCCCTATTTTCCAATGCAGTATTTCTATTTGTAATTGACCTGAATATCAATTCTTGTTTTAAAAGGTCATTTTCTTCTTAACATATATTCTCAGATTTTACAGAGTTACTTAGTCTCATGGTATATATGTCTTCAAGTTGGTCAGCATTTCCTATTTTCTGTAATGCTGTATGAATTCATATATCCATCATCAAGGACTTTTCAGAATTCCCTATCTGTAATAGCTTCTGGTTATTTAAATTTTACTCTTTTTTATATGCACAGTGGATTTTATTTTTCATTTGTATTTCTTGGTTTTTAATGAATTTTCATATGTCCTCAGATTCATACTTAACTTTTGACTCATTTGATTGTCCATCTTTTAGTTAGTATACATTGCTTCTGCCTGTATATTGCTTTGGCATATTTTATCATGTGTTTTATGTCTTTCCGTTATAGAAATAAAGTTCTCGGCACATACTCTTCATTGTATTATTTCTTATTTATTTATTTATTTACTTACTTATTTATTTGTTGGTTTTTTGAAATGGAGTCTCACTGACCTGGAAAACTATATAGTCTCAGGGTGACCTTCAAATCAAGGCATTCAAAATCCTCCTACCTTTACTGCCCAACTTCTGAGATTAAAAGTGTGCACCACCACGTCCAGCCTATATACTCCTGAAATTGGCCTTGCACTCCTATCTGTCATAAATCATATCATTTACACTCTTTAGTGCTGAATTTGGCAAGCAAAAGTCTCATATTTAGTGATGTTCTCCTAATTATTTTAACTATACTTGTACTTTAAAAACGTCTCTACTCCTGTCATAAAGATATTCTATTAAGTGTATTTGTTCATACAAGTCATTAATTCATGTTGTGTGTATGTTTGGAATCTACATGACAACTTGGAGAAATTAATTTGTTTCTGAATGACCTGATGGTGAGTGTGGCAGTTTTGGATAAATGTCCCTCAATAGGATTTATTATAATTGTGTTTATTAAATTGTTAATTGTCTCCAGCCTTCTGGCTAGAGGAAGTGTCACTTTGACCTGACTTCCTGGGGTCATGACACCCTTTATAAATTGGATGCAAAATTCTAGGGATACATATGCAAAACAGCAGCCAGAACCCTAGGTCTGGCAGTTCTGCATTTTGTGAATTACAGTGTTACAGTGTGCTTGCTTGCTTGCTTCTGGAGGTGCTGTCTCTGTCTATGCTTGTATCTGTGAAAGGGGGCCAGCCTTTTTTCCTTAACTTCCCCTGGGAGTTACTTTAATAAATACTTTCCTCCCAAAATTGTGCCTGGATTAAAGATTCATCCCAGTGACGTGTGACTGACTATGACAGTGAGTTTCTCTTGCCTCTGCCCCATTTGTGAGAGGCCTTTCCTCCTCTGCTCTGGTGAGCCACTTAAATCAAGTGTCCAGATATAGACACAGCTATTTGAAGACTCTCTATTCCCAGTTCTCTCACCTACCCTCGAATCTGGACCATATGCTTTAGAATTTGGCTTCATATATGGCAATGAAAGTCCTCCCACATTCTGTTTCAAGGGTGCTTGGTTTATTTCTGGATTGTTGTGTTTCTATGTAAACTTTAGAAATATCTTGCCAGTTCCATAGAAAACACTGTCATCCTTATTGATATTTCATTAGTTAAGGAGATGATTTGGGACACTATGGAATTTTTTTTCAGTGTTGACTCATTTGATGGATGTTCATCACATATATGACACATTACCAAACCTATTTTGAATTTCTTGTTCCTTGTTTTAAAATATACCTATTGTTTGGCATATGTAAAGCCATTCTAGACTTTGTTATCTCTAGCATTTGAAACATATATATATATATATATATATATATATATATATATATATATATATAT